>JAVJIF010020268.1:0-66812 GCA_038442645.1 Agave tequilana | reverse complement strand
CCCGTACCTACGGGATTGGGGCGTTACAACTACATAAGCATTTGAATTATCATCCTGCAGATTTAAAAGATCATGTGCTTCGCGCATGTAATTT
Source organism: Agave tequilana (assembly GCA_038442645.1). Taxonomy (NCBI): domain Eukaryota; kingdom Viridiplantae; phylum Streptophyta; class Magnoliopsida; order Asparagales; family Asparagaceae; genus Agave; species Agave tequilana. The sequence goes on along the minus strand of JAVJIF010020268.1, from coordinate 66,718 downwards.
CTTCACGGTTCCTAGAGAAAATAGTTCAGGCCACAGACATACCATCACACAATCATCAATATTAAATATTCTCAATCGACGATGTAAATCAGTAGAAGCTTTACAATCATCATTATTTTTCATTATTTTGTCTTTGATATTCTCATGTAATACACGTGAGTGAGATGCGAATGTAGATGCAGAGCCTGATACCCTAAAATAGAGTGGTGTCGACAGTAGAGGAGGAAGGGGTTGGCGCCCTAAGCAGGCAAGGCCATAAGAGAAAGAGAGAGCGACAACAATTGGTATTAGGGGAGTAGAGTCGTCAGCAAAGCTCGAAGAGAGAAAGGAGAGGCTCATTTCTTGGTTTTCTATCAAGGACCTGTGCACTGATTAAGTTAGTTCCTCTAGTTTTCTTGAGTGCGGTCTGATTGGGCTGTCTAAACTTGGATCTCAAGGGTAATAACTTAATCTTCTTATCCTTATGTATAAATTGACACATGCTAGATCAGCTGTAGATGGTGACATCTTTATCGAACAACCATGCTCTACCATAATAATTTGACCTATGTCCATGATAATCATATCACACCAGATCTTGTCCTTGTAAAGATTAAAGTTGACAGGGACAAGACACCATTACTTATAAGGTTGTGGAGTTAATCCATGACAGCTTGTACGGGTGGGGATAGAGTACTTTAATCCAAGCCATTCAATCACCTTGGACAATACTGCATTTATACTCCTTTCACTGTCCACAATCACCTTACAGTTCTTATCTCCAATCTTGATGAACGTATGAAAGGTTGTAGTTATTCTCTAATTATTGGCTTGTTCGGACTGTGCTAAGATACACCTAACTACTCATAAATGGACTATGTCATAACTGTAAGTTCACCTAGAGGGGGGTGAATAGGTGATGGCTAATCTAATGGTCACTTAATGCCAAATAATGCGGAAGTATAAACTATTATGACCTAAACTAAACTCTTACACTAAACACCACGTATAACACAAGAGTGTTGCCGAATTCCCCGTGAAGGGCTCTGGACAAACTCCTCTAGATTCCCTTGATAAGGGTTGAGGTGCCGCGCTGGCTCTCTTGGTTAAATACAAGTGTTAGCAAACAAACCCAAGCATGTATATCAATTAAGCAAAAATGTATATCATGCATATAAAGATAAAGGCAAGATAAGTATGCAAGATATAAACAAGAGACAAAGAGAGAGAGTGAGCAATCGCAAACACAAGGGATTTGTTTCGAGGTTCGAGCACACTTGCTCTACATCCCCGCCTTCGACACACGAAGGATTTCCACTATAATAGATCCCAATAGATCACCCGGTGCCGCAACACTTACAAGCTCTCGGACTCTCTAGCCCGTACACACGCAAGCCCCACAAGCTCGCCGAGGCTGCACCTCAAACCAAAAATTCGCACCCGAACTCGAAACAACTGCGAACGCACTCGTCCGCCTCCTCAAGAAACAAGAAAAGATCTCTTGGTGATCTAAACACTTTGATCACCAAAAAAAAAAAAACACTCTCACTACAACACTCCTATAGAAAGAATAATCAATGGATAGCTCAAGTGTTTGTGTGAGAAAAACAAGGAAAGAGATGGTGGAGGAAAACTCAAAGAATCTCTTTTAAACACTCTTGATAAAATCTTCCTTTTGATAGGAAATATTTGCTCTCAAATTTGTGGAGAAAAACCTCTGAAAAGGATTGGAAAAACTGGCTCAAAAATACTCTCCAAATCTTGGTGAAAACAATGCCCAAACTCCCAAATTTATAGGCTCAGAAAAACTAGCCGTTGGGGTTCTGTCAGGCCTGTCGGTCGACCGTCCGGCCGACCGGCCAACGGTCATATTTCAGACCGTTTGAGCCATCGGTCGACCGAGCGGTCGACCGAGCCAGGATACAGAGAGCAATCTCTCTGTCCGGTCGACCGCGCGGTCGGCCGGGGCCTTTACAGAGAGCAGAGCTCTCTGGACGGTCGACCGGGTCGGTCGACCGGCCATCCTGCAGAACTGGCGTGCACGTCTGTGCACATCGGTCGACCGGCTCGGTCGACCGGCTGAGGCCAGATCAGAAAACTGGGATTTAAAACTTTGTCTTTTTGGCTCACTTAAAATCCCATAAAATATTGAAAAATATACAAAAATAGTTTTACCAATATATTTTGATAAACAAACATGCTTGCGCAAAATCAAGGCATGTTATAAAAGATTTGGACTATTTTTGTAAGTTGGAAATATTGGCTTAAATGAAAACTAGTATTTTTCTAAAACTTGTTTTCCAAACTTCTTCATGATACAAAAACAAGATATTTTGAATTCATTAAAGCATAGTGTGCATGGATATGATTCACTACACAATTAAGATATCTATGTTTTTGACATTAAGCATTAAACATGGTTTTGGTTTCAAAAGACATGTACATGAGAAACACCAAAAACCAAAATAGTATTTTTCAAAATGAAAGTCTTTTCTAATCTGAAAATTCTTTTATGAAAAGGCAACTAAATCAAGAGAGTGTGCGTGATAAATACTTGAGCAATCCACCAACTATTCTATCCTTTACATTTTATCTAAAAGCAAAAATCTTATACCTAGACACAAGTCTTAATCTTCTTGAAGTCTTCACTTGAAGCCTTCTCATCTTCTAGACTTGGTCCAAAAATAATCCAACGAGCTTAACTCTTGATGTGGTCTTGATGCATAGGCTCGTGAATCAACCGGTGCTAGCTCCAAAACTTGACTTTAAATCCTTTGTTGAAGCTCCACACCTACTAAGATCTTGATAACAAATCTGTCACTAATTAAACACAAGATCATTAGTAAACATAACTACATGAGTTGATCATCATCAAAACTAGAGTGATGGGCCTTTGGGCCAACAATCTCCCCTTTTTGATGATGACAAAACTCATGAAGTTATATATGCATGGATTAAAGTAGAGCTTCAAAGAAGCTCCCCCTTAACTCATGCATACCACATAAACAAATAAATATGCAATGAGGCACATAAACATGTATGCAAATGTAGGAGTAAACAAGTTAATCAAGCATAAAACAAAATCACAAAATCTTTTTCTCCTCTTTGCACAAGAAAACATATATGTATAAACATAAATCCTTTAACCAAAAACAAAAGCATGCATATATCTCAAATACTTCTCCCCCTTTTTGTCAATCATCAAACAAAATCATCAAATTTTTCTCCCCCTTTTTTTCAAAAACAAAGAGATCAATAAGGGGTCAAATCAAACATATCAATAAAAGGTTATATGCGATATACATTCATGAAGAGGAAGACGGTTAAGTAACTTCCCTACACATATACATTACATGAAAGAGGGATGACAAGCCCTAATTCACATAACGTATAATATGCAATGCATAAGAGGAGATGTGAAGCTCCCCCTACACACGTGTACCACATAAAGAAGAGTTGTCAAGCTCCTCAATATACAATACACTCAACATGAATCTATATGTAGAAGAGATGTTAAGCTCTCCTTGCATATAGGCAATACAAATCAAAAATTTTGAATTTTTCTTATAAAACAAAACTTGAGAATTTTTCTTCAAATATTTATTTTCTTATCATAAACAACTTTGTGCTTTAAACATGTAAAACAATTTTAACTCAAGCACAAATAACTCATATATATGTATGAAAAATGAGGATACCAAATGAAATTGATACATACATATATGGGAAAACAAAATATGAGTATACACAAAAGAAGTTCATATTGATACCAATTGAAAATATCCAATGATACCTATAGAAAAATAAGCTTAAGTGTATACATCATATAATCTACCACATGAAGAACTCGAACTAGTTAAATGAAAATGTTTGAAAACTAGTATGGAATCCTTCAATCAAGGAATAAAATAAAAATATTTTTCATGAAATATGTGTAAATCACATGAAAAAGGCAATGAAGCACAATATTCCTTTAAATAAGACAATGTGAAAATTATCATAAATTTTGAAAACATAAAAATCACCACAAAATTTTTATATAAAAAAATTATATTTCAAGGTATATGTATGTTTTGACAACACAAGAAGTATACATACATATCCCTAAACACAATTGAGTTCATATATATTGATTTACATGAAAGGCAAATGACTCAAGAGGTATACATGTATATCTTAAAGTTTGGCAAAATAAACATATACATGAAATGAAAGCACATGATTGATCGTGGGCGGAACTAGCACTCAAAAATGTGTTTTATGTAAAATCGATGAAAAGCTCGAATGTGCTGATGTACCCTCGATACTTCCGTTATAGCATTGGCTTAACGGGTCGAATCCACAGGGAAGGGAGGCGATAGAAGCATTAACAGTCTCTATTCACGTCAGTTGTTAACACTTCTTCTTTGTTGAAAGAATGAAAAAGAAAGTGAAAAGAAAAGGAAAAGGAAATCCAGAATGTGGTAGGTGATGAGAGCGATGAAAACGGCGATGTAAAAACAAAATAGAAAGTGATTTGAGAAAATGAATAGAAAAGAAAATGGAACTAAGATGAACTAAGAAGGATGGTAAAAACACCGATAGAAAAATGAGAAAAGAGTTTGGAAAACGATTTCTAAATTAAGCTAAAAGAAAACTCATGGCTACTAACTACTAAGTACTCCACTAACTATGCTAACCTCTTCGAGATAGTTGCCTCACATTTTGATCCTTGGCCATCACAATCATTGGCTCCAAGAGATGGTACAAAGCATGGCTCATGGATGGTTCATCACATTCAAAACATTGCATCAAGAACAAGCTAATACAAGCATCACTCATTACACTACTAGCATGAAATAAAAGAGCATGAAATAAAAGAGAGTTAGCTTGGTTAGCAAGTTAGCAAGTTAGATGTTAGAACCCATCATCTTTGGCCATCAATGGCTCTTGCAAGAATAAGGCCTTGTAGAGGCAACCCAATTCATGTGGATTATCAAGTAAGTGGTTAGATGGTTAGTGGTTAGTAGTTAGATTACCATGAGAAGAAACACTAGCAAGAAATCATGTAGAAGGTGAAGGAGATTACATTGGAAGAGAAGGAGGCATCTTTACATAGAGTGTCACTCTCTATTACATCAATCCCTTACTTTCTCTCTAGAAATCACTCAGCCCTACTACAATGATCTAAGAAAAAGAAATGAAAAATACAAGAAAATGAAGAACACTCACCTACACTACTCCTAAAATCTGCACCTACTCCTAAAAACAAAGAATGCTCTCGGTTTGGCCCTCTGCAGGTCTATTTATAGGCGAAAGAACTCTCCAGAAGACGAGGCGGGGCCACGCGTCAAAAATCGACGCGTGGCTCCACTGGAATGCCGCGGATCCGCGGCAATTCCAGAGAGTTGGGTCTCTGGATTTCGTCAGATTATTCCCCTGGCTGCGAGAATTGTCAGGGTATATCCCGTTTCTGGTAATTGTACCCGAATATTCGTCTGACAAGCACAGGAGTCTAGGTTCAATGCATGGTCTGGAAAATCCTTTGCTTGGCCTCCAAGTAATTGCGGGATTAATTACCATAAATTGGGATGAATTAGGCTCTTATTCCATCTTTGCCCTTGGACTTTGGATCTACCTGCAATTAAGACCAAAACACGATTTAGACGACTATTTATTCATAAAACTGTGAGAGAATGCTACATAATAATGCAGAATTGTAGACTAATCACACCCCCACACTTATTCTTTTGCTCGTCCCGAGCAAAACAAGAAAAGAAAAAACTATACTACAAGGGTTATTACACCACTTTCGCAGGTGACGCGATTGCACTGAGCGTGTGCAACAAGCCGTTAAACCTCTAGGTTACCCTAGAGGAGGAGTGTTGTCTCCTGAGGGTTTTCAGCGGATTGCACCCACAAAATCCATAAAGAAAAAAGACAAATGTTAGTATTTTAAAAATGCATTTTGAAAGAGAGACAAGTTTATGAAATATTTTTACAAAAATATAAGCGATCTATGGTCATAAGTCCACCAAAAATCATTCTTTCTTAAACTTAGTCTCCATGCAAGATCTTGTCTTCAATTAAGGTAAGAATTAAAATTGGATTGAATATTTTATCTCTCATAAAAACCTAGATAATATGCACTTTGTGATAGTGAAAATTTCTGGGACTTCAACTCTAACCGTCAAGCCATATATTTATATTCATATATATATATATATATACATATATATATATATATATATATATATTATTTATTTTTTTCCTTAGTTTTCTTAGGCTTTCTAGTTCACCCATGTAGCGAGCCTATAACCGATGACTCCCAAACCAGATGGTCCTAGGGCACCAGATGAGAAACATCCCTCGGGTTTAAGGACTCAAGTAAACAAGGCCACAAAACTCAGGGGGATTATTTGTTTCTTTTGACCACCGTTAGGCGTGAATAATCATGCTTCTTGAGGCATAGTTATCCAGCTTAATAAGTGATTTTTTTTCTTTTTTTTCTTTTTTTTTTTATATTTTTCTTTATTTATGGCATTTTAGGTCTTTGTTTCCATCCCAAAAATTGTGTAAGTGCGATGTGCATACTATCTAAGGCAAAAAATTCAAGATAAAATTATCTCCCCAATTTATCTTACTTAGCCTATAATTTTAAACAAGATCCATTATTTCGACTAGGTTTAAGATGTCATAATTAAGGCTTTCTTAATTTCTAAGATCATCTTAATTTTCTTAAAAATAGATCAAAACTTTGTCGCTTATTTCAAAAAGTTTTTAAAGAAAGAGAAAATTCCTATAAAACTGAAGATTTCTAAAAGTATCCTAAAAGAAGTAAAAGAAAGAAAATCTAAAAACTCTATGTTAGTAAATCCTCCCCCACACTTATCTCATGCATTGTCCTCAATGCATCGTGATATATGTAAGCATGAAACAAATAGAGAGGGAAGGAAAATTACCTCAAGGTGGTGGTTCCGGTGGCAGTCTAATTGGTCCACGAAAGGCGGCCCAATCTTTCTTGCGTGGAGTCCTGAGGAACCCACCAGAAATCTCAAGAATACAACCCACAAGAATGATGTATATATGAATGATTTTTATTAACAGTTTTACCCCATCTAATTTCTAAATTTTCAAAATAATTTCGGAGTGAAATTTATCAACACCCTTGTCCCAGAATGGAATGATTGATTTGGACTCAGGAAATATAGGAACTAATATCGACTCAGAAAATGACTCAAGTCAAGTAAAGGTTCGGGAGTCGAGATCGGTTCTGAAAGAGGGTCCAAATCAAGAAGATGAAGCTCAAGTCCACATTCATTTCCCCATGATGGAATGTGACTATCAAAGATTGGTGATTCAAGTTTAGGAATGACAGGTATGGGAATCAAAACTGACTCTAAAATGTTGCTTAAATTGGGTAACAAAACAGGAGTCAATAGTGATTCGGGAATTTGAACTGGATCACAAACTTGAGAATCAAAGTCACATTTCTCATTAAGTTCAATTCCACAAAAATGAGAACTTACCAATTTATCAAATGGAATTTCAAAAGTATGAAATTGGTCAAGTTCAATATGATCATCATAAGAGATTGGTGATTCAATTTCACAATGAACCGGTACTGGATCCAATACTGACTCGGGAAAAGGAGTGAAATCAGGTGAAGATACTGGAGTCATAATTGAATCAGGAAGTAGAATTGAATCACTAATTTGAGGTTCATGATCAGATTCATGTTCAAGTTCAATTTTAGGAAAAGGATAACTTGCCAAAATGTCAATGGGATCTGAAGTTTGGACAAGTTTAGGTGGGTGTGCTGAAATTGAATCTTGATTTCCAAAACAACATGACTCTTTGGCTCGGATAGAATGGTTAGTGACATTAGAAATAGGATGAGAATGAAGAGTTTAGATCATCAAATCTATGTCACGGTTACGATCATTTTGAGCCTGAGTCATGATTTCAAGCATCTTTTTCTGGCTGATTGGTTCATCGTTTTGTTGAAGAGATGCAATGTTGCTTTGGAATTGGTGGTGAAATTGTGAGTCCATCAGATTTTGTGACTGTTGTTTGAACTCACATAAAAGTTCCTTACTCATTTCCAAGGCAGATGGCTGTTCATTGTGAGGGGGTGGAATTGAGTAAGACTCTTGAAAATACTGTGGAATTGGAGAGGCTAATGTTTTCTGAAGTTGTTGCTCGGCCCTTTGTAGATTGGCTTCTAAACTCTTTAATAACTCAGATTTTTCTTCAATTGGTGTTCAGAAAAAGGAGTATAAGAAGCAAAATCGGGGAATGAATATTGTGGATAAGGTGAATATGATGGACAAGGTGGACGTGGGGCACAAGGAGGTTGAAAATTTGGCTCGGGGGAAGTGAATCCCATTGACTCTGTGACGAGTTGAAATTATTTTAGAAATTATAGTCATAAGAATGTGGGTATGGGTTGTATTGATTCGGATAAGGCCAACCTAGTGTATTTGGTTGGTGCATATTGTAAAACGCCGGGTTGGAATTATCCGAATAGAATGGAGTCGGTGTGAAATATGGATTCATGTTCGGATTGAAAGAATTATTTTTGTTGAATGCCATTTCACAAACAATCACAAACAAAAAAAAAAAAATCAAACAACAAACAAAAAGAAAAGAAAAATCAAAATCAAGCCAATAAGAGGGTTGACCTAGACCTAGATGAAATGTCCCTAGGGGCCAACGTCTATTCAAATTTTATTAGGGCTTGGGTTGTGTGAGTGGGGAGATGATTTTTGGGCTAAGGAAGGGTAAGTAAATCCCCACCTTATCTTATTTGGAGTTTGCCCTTAAGTTCAATTCGTGCAAGTGTGCAATATAGACAAGAATATAACACAAAGCGATAAATCACCCACGTGTTTGTCCTATGCTATATGCAATGCCATATGTACATCTCCATCCAGATCACAACAACAGAACAAAATACAGTATATTGGAATTGAATTGACACGTGCCTAAATGCAAATGTTTAAACCGTTTTAAAAGCGTCCAAATACCGTATTTTAGTTCTTTTATTTATTATGGTGTGTATGCAATCAAAGCAGAAAAAATAGCAGCACAAATATACTAGCTATTACAATTCACACATCCCAGCACAACAAGATTTACAATGTTCACACAATGGCCGCGTTTTCGCGACAAATGTCGCGATTGCGCGGCTTTTCTGTAGAATCTGGGGCCCTGCTTTCAAGAGCAGGGGGATGCAAAGCTAGCTTATGTTCTGCAAGATTAAGAACCTGTAAAGAATATCCTGCACACCAAAACAGAGAAGACAATGTTAACAAAAACGTGAAAACGAAACCATTCCTTCCCCGGCAACGGCGCCAAAATTTTGATCGTGGGCGGAACTAGCACTCAAAAATGTGTTTTATGTAAAATCGATGAAAAACTCGAATGTGCTAATGTACCCTCGATACTTCCGTTATAGCATTGGCTTAACGGGTCGAATCCACAGGGAAGGGAGGCGATAGAAGCATTAGCAGTCTCTATTCACGTCAGTTGTTAACACTTCTTCTTTGTTGAAAGAATGAAAAAGAAAGTGAAAAGAAAAGGAAAAGGAAATCCAGAATATGGTAGGTGAGGAGAGCGATAAAAACGGCGATGTAAAAACAAAATAGAAAGTGATTTGGGAAAATGAATAGAAAAGAAAATGGAACTAAGATGAACTAAGAAGGATGGTAAAAACACCAATAGAAAAATGAGAAAAGAGTTTGGAAAACGATTTCTAAATCAAGCTAAAAGAAAACTCATGGCTACTAACTACTAAGTACTCCACTAACCATGCTAACCTCTTTGAGATAGTTGCCTCACATTTTGATCCTTGGCCATCACAATCCTTGGCTCCAAGAGACGGTACAAAGCATGGCTCATGGATGGTTCATCACATTCAAAACATTGCATCAAGAACAAGCTAATACAAGCATCACTCATTACACTACTAGCATGAAATAAAAGAGCATGAAATAAAAGAGAGTTAGCTTGGTTAACAAGTTAGTAAGTTAGCAAGTTAGATGTTAGAACCCATCATCTTTGGCCATCAATGGCTCTTGCAAGAACAAGGCCTTGTAGTGGCAACCCGATTCATGTGGATTATTAAGTAAGTGGTTAGATGGTTAGTGATTAGTAGTTAGATTGTCATGAGAAGAAAAACTTGCAAGAAATCATGTAGAAGGTGAAGGAGATTACATTGGAAGAGAAAGGAGGCATCTTTACATAGAGTGTCACTCTCTATTACATCAATCCCTTACTTTCTCTCTAGAAATCACTCAGCCCTACTACAATGATCTAAGAAAAAGAAATGAAAAATACAAGAAAATGAAGAACACTCACCTACACTACTCCTAAAATCTGCACCTACTCCTAAAAACGAAGACTGCTCTCGGTTTGGCCCTCTGTAGGTCTATTTAAAGGCGGAAGAACTCTCCAGAAGACGAGACGGGGCCACGCGTCAAAAATCAACGCGTGGCACCACTGGAATGCCGCGGATCCGCAAGGATTGCCGCGGATCCGCAAGGATTGCCGCGGACCCGCGGCAATTCCAGAGAGTTGGGTCTCTGGATTTCGTCAGATTATTTCCCTGGCTGCGAGAATTGTCAGGGTATATCCCGTTTCTGGTAATTGTACCCGAATATTCGTCTGACAAGTGCAGGAGTCTAGGTTCAATGCATGTTCTAAAAAATCCTTTGCTTGGCCTCCAAGTAATTGCGGGAATTACCATAAATTGGGATGAATTAGGCTCTTATTCCATCTTTGCCCTTGGACTTTGGATCTACCTGCAATTAAGACCAAAACACGATTTAGGCGACTATTTATTCATAAAACTGTGAGAGAATGCGACATAATAATGCCGAATTGTAGACTAATCAATGATCATAACACAAATTCAAAATGGGAATACAAGTTTAAAAAATGTAAGATTATCAAAATTAGGCTATACTAGCACATCTAATGGGCACAAATAAGCAATCAAACCCAACATATATAGATTTATTTGTGGCCCACTATATGTACAAGTATAAATCCTAGTGTTAACAAAACTAACATTTAAACTAATATATAAATTCATGAAGCATCAAATCTTGAGAATACAAAAGAATTTATCCAATGGATTAAAAATAGGATCATGTGTATAACTTATAAACTAATTGAAGAATAAATAACTAGTATAAAATAGTTTTTGAACAACTAGTTAAAAATCCTTCAAATACATCAAATCATATGTTTTTCATAAAACATAACTAAGTACATAAAGGTTTAATCACTCATAGTCTATAAAGCTCAAAATGATCATGAAACTAAGTCATGAAATAATAAATGAAGATGTGAGTGTTCAAAAATCATGTAAATAGTATTTTTATGAAAATAGTCATTTAAGCTCAAAAAGATCATAAGTCACATTTAAAAAATTTTTTTTTATTAAAACACTAATCTTCATGGTATATGTATGATTTATCCAAAACTAACAATACACATACATATCCCAAACATAAAAGAGTCTATCAAATGTATTTGCATGAAGGCAAGAGACTCACGGTATACATGTATATTTATTAGATTTGAATTAATAATACATATACATGAAGTAAAGCATAAAAATTGGCAAAGCATGTATAAATGAGAATCATCAAAACTAGTCTATACATATGCATATAGTGGGTACAAATGAGCATGAAGTGCAATCATATATAAAACAAATGTAGCTCACTATTTGTATATGTATAATACAAGTTTTGATAAAAACTACATCTAAGCATGTTATCACCACATGAAACACAAAACAAATGAAAACATGACATGCTCAAATGATCATCAATTGAAAGAAGTATGTAAATAAATTAGGAGTTTAGAGATAGTTACCAACCATACTCTAAAGCTCCAAACATGGTGGTCATCCCACCAAAATTCCTTGATAGCGGTGCTCCAAATATGTGTCCTTTTAGTTCAAGTGCACCCACCATCAAGGCACCAAATCTCTCACGTCGTGTGAGAGCCCTCACCTACATCAAATACAAAAGGTGGGGATTTTGGTACCCATATTTTCTTGGGTCCTTTGGGGTTAGTCTTGTAAGGAACCCAAAAATTTTTATTATTAAAATGATGCAACTTGTCATAACAAAATTTTGCTAAATGGCCTTTGCGGTCACAATGTGTTCATGTGTACACCTTAGGATGCCTTATGTGTAGGAGTGTGATCATGACGTGCAACATAAGCATATGCATGATGATGTTGTGCATGAATGAGTGGAGTTTGTTTCTTTGAAAACATTGACTCCAACCTAGTATGGTTAAATGCACAAGAGTTCAAAGTTGAACTCAAACAATCCATTTTATTTTTCAAATCTTTAATCTTATTAGTGGTGGCATGTAAAGCATGATGAGATAAAGAATCATTTTTCTTTTCTTTTTCGAAACAAATTCTTTTTCTTTTTAACAAATCTTTCTTTTTAAGGAATTATTTTCTTGAAAAACAACTTCCTTTTGTTTTTCCACCAAATCAATTTTATTTTTCAAAGTATTGTTTCCTTCACACAAATCATTCAATTTTGAAAATAAGGAAACATTCTCATTTTTCAAATCTTCCTTTTCTTTTTCTAAGCATGCAATCTTGTTTCTAAATGAATCATTTTCTATATGCATGCAATCAAACTTCTTTTTCAAGTTTTTATTATCTTTCTTAATCATGTCATATTTTTCAAGCAATAATTGACAAAATGTAGAAAGCTCTTCATATGACATGTTAACATCCTCATCCTCGGATTCGGTAGTTACCTCAAGGGGGTTATCCCCTTGGACCATATAGCACAAGTTGGAGGTGTTGCTTCCAACGCCCGAATCGCTCCCGACATAATATAGATCCTTTTCGCCAAAGGAGATGATGATGTTCCAAGCTACAAAAGCCGAATCAATATTAGAAACCCTAGATAAATAATCATCATTTAGGGTAGACTATAAAGCACGAAGGGCTTTTGCATTAGCCTCAAAATTCTTACCATCTAAACAATATGCATTATTAGTAGTGGCAAGATAAACATGAATACCTAAGGCTTTGAGGTACAAGGACATCTTCACCTTCCATATATGGATGTTAAGAATGTCAAACATGGGTGGTGACATGAAGTCCATAGTGTGTGTACAAATATTGTGATTAGCCTAAAAATGAGGATCTTTAACTCTAGGTTGTAAGACCCAAATCAGAGTACCAAGCTATGATACCAATTGTAAGTTCACCTAAAGGGGGGTGAATAGGTGATGGCTAATCTAATGGTCACTTAATGCCAAATAATGAGGAAGTATAAACTATTATGACCTAAACTAAACTCTTACACTAAACACCACGTATAACACAAGAGTGTTGCCGAATTTCCCGTGAAGGGCTCTGGACAAACTCCTCTAGATTCCCCTTGATAAGGGTTGAGGTGCCACGTTGGCTCTCTTGGTTAAATACAAGTGTTAGCAAACAAACCCAAGCATGTATATCAATTAAGCACAAACGTATATCATGCATATAAAGATAAAGACAAGATAAGTATGCAAGATATAAATAAGAGACAGAGAGAGAGAGAGTGAGCAATCGCAAACACAAGGGATTTGTTTCGAGGTTCGAGCACACTTGCTCTACATCCCCGCCTTCGACACACGAAGGATTTCCACTATAATAGATCCCAATGGATCACCCGGTGCCGCAACACCTACAAGCTCTCGGACTCTCTAGTCCGTACACACGCAAACCCCACAAGCTCGCCGATGCCGCACCTCAAACCAAGAGTTCGCACCCGAACTCGAAACAACCGCGAACGCACTCGTCCGCCTCCTCAAGAAACAAGAAAAGATCTCTTGGTGATCTAAACACTTTGATCACCAAAAAAAAACACTCTCACTACAACACTCCTATAGAAAGAATAATCAATGGATAGCTCAAGTGTTTGTGTGAGAAAAACAAGGAAAGAGATGGTGGAGGAAAACTCAAAGAATCTCTTTTAACACTCTTGATAAAATCTTCCCTTTTGATAGGAAATATTTGCTCTCAAATTTGTGGAGAAAAACCTCTGAAAAGGATTGAAAAAACTGGCTAAAAAATACTCTCCAAATCTTGGTGAAAATAATACCCAAACCCCCAAATTTATAGGCTCAGAAAAACTAGCCGTTGGGGTTCTGTTAGGCCTGTCGGTCGACCTTCCAGCCGACCGGCCAACGGTCATATTTCAGACCGTTTGAGCCATCGGTCGACTGGGCGATCGACCGAGCCAGGATACAGAGAGCAATCTCTCTGTCCGGTCGACTGCGCGGTCGGCCGGGGCCTTTCCAGAGAGCAGAGCTCTCTGGACGGTCGACCGGGTCGGTCAGCCGGCCATCCTGTAAAACTGGCGTGCACGTCTGTGCACGTCGGTCGACCGGCTCGGTCGACCGGCTGAGGCCAGATCAGAAAACTGGGATTTAAAACTTGGTCTTTTTGGCTCACTTAAAATCCCATAAAATACTGAAAAATATACAAAAATAGTTTTACCAATATACTTTGATAAACAAACATGCTTGCGCAAAATTAAGGCATGTTATAAAAGATTTGGACTATTTTTGTAAGTTGGAAATATTGGCTTAAATGAAAACTAGTATTTTTCTAAAACTTGTTTTCCAAACTTCTTCATGATACAAAAACAAGATATTTTGAATTCATTAAAGCATAGTGTGTATGGATATGATTCACTACACAATTAAGATATCTATGTTTTTGACATTAAGCATTAAACATGGTTTTGGTTTCAAAAGACATGTACATGAGAAACACCAAAAACCAAAATAGTATTTTTCAAAATGAAAGTCTTTTCTAAATCTGAAAATTCTTTTATGAAAAGACAACTAAATCAAGAGAGTGTGTGTGATAAATACTTGAGCAATCCACCAACTATTCTATCCTTTACATTTTATCTAAAAGCAAAAATCTTATACCTAGACACAAGTCTTCATCTTCTTGAAGTCTTCACTTGAAGCCTTCTCATCTTCTAGACTTGGTCCAAAAACAATCCAATGAGCTCAACTCTTGATGTGGTCTTGATGCATAGGCTCGTGAATCAACCGGTGCTAGCTCCAAAACTTGACTTTAAATCATTTGTTGAAGCTCCACACCTACTAAGATCTTGATAACAAATCTGTCACTAATTAAACACAAGATCATTAGTAAACATAACTACATGAGTTGATCATCATCAAAACTAGAGTGATGGGCCTTTGGGCCAACAATAATCAAAAGTTAGGTCATTCGATGCAAAAGTTCTAATGCAGTCACTGAACTCATGATCTTTAGCAGAAGCATCCGAGTCATCATCCTATTGGTGCACAACCACTTCTAGATTATCTTCTTTTTCTTCATCTTCTTCTGTGAGAACTTTTACTAAAATGGGTCTTAGTTTGACTCGAGCACTGGTTTGCAAAGTGTCCATACTCTTAACATCTATAACATCGGGTGCCTGGGTTGACCTCCACTAGTTCACTAGCGGCCTTCTCAAAAGTTGTCAGTTTTGTATTAGACTGACTCGCTAGTTTGACACTTGAAGAACTGGAGGCTGGTTTGCTCTGGGCAGGACGGATCAGCTATAGCTAAGTTTGCTAGTTGTTGTCTTAGAGTTATCTCTAAAATCAGTTTGGTAGAAGAAGCATCCTCTAGACTCATCTAAATAGTGACCAGTTGATATACTTGTTGTATAGTCGTGATCAAGCTATGAGTTCTCGGCAATAGTCGTCCCTAAGACTTGATATAAAGCTAGATATGGTTTGTTCGGAGACTCAAACTCGATGGCACCAAATCAATTCAGGTATTTATCAAATCTTGGGATGTGATTGGTAGCCAATTTGCTTCTGGGTTAACCTATTCCATTTGTCTAGTAATTGCTAGTCGAAGGAATGCGATGAGGACATCACATCATTCGCTAGTTATTATTATGCCTTAGTTTATTTTGAAATTTAGTACCACATCGGTTATATCCGGGAATTGAATTTTTGTAAAGCGTATAAATATGCCCAAGACTTACCTCATTATTAGTCAATGAATGAATGAAAATTTTTCAGTTAAATTCTTGAGATTGAGCTCCTGAGTTTTGGATGTTAGGCTCGTGGTGTGAGGGGTGTGAAGCCCAAGTTATCCAATGTTTTTAGTTCTTCTTAAACCCTAATTTTCCTTTCTATCTCTTCTTTCAAAATCCTAGTTTCTTTTCTATCTAAATTGAAGGTGATTACGCTCCATCTCAGTTTTACATCAATTTTTGTATCAGAATCTTGGTTCTTAATCCCCTTCAAATTTATATCTTTCTTTTTCTAAAACCCTGGCCTCACTCCAAAATCTAGATTTAGATCAAACTCTAGATCTATTAAAAATATTAGATCTGAAATCCTAAACCAGATTAAAAACTGTCATAATCCCCCAAAATCCCTCTGAAAATCCCCAAGAAATTCTAAATTATACTATTCAACTTCTTCATTCTTCCCAAAAAACCATAACCCTAACCCTAACCCTGTTCTATAGTCATTTTCTCGCCGCCACATTCTTCTACCTCGCGACACCCCCAATATCGAGGTCTCGCCACCGCTTCAACTTCACCGCCAAGATCAAATCTCGCCGATTGTCTACCTCAACCTCACCGACCTCTTAATCATCGCCAACTAGCTCGCCACGAGCCCGCCAACCTCTCGCCAACGCGACCGCGACAAAATCCACTTCCTTGTGACCCCCGATCAGTTTAACTTTATCATAGTCCTTGACAACACTTTCCATCATTGCCATCTAGCCTGCCACGAGCCTGCCACTCTCTCACCAGCATGATCGCGACCAAATCCACTTCCTCGTGACCCCCAATCAGTTCTGACGTTGGTTCTGCCTTAGCCTCTGCAACCCGACTTACCTACGATGCCACCTCTTTGATCTCGTCATGATTTTGATTCCTTATCGATCACATCCTATAAAGCTCGACCAGAATTCAACGAGATTTCAATCTCACCCTCCCTCGTCTTCAACCTCCCGACCCTCCTGCATTCAATCCACCGCTGATTTCAATGGAAAATCACTGGATCGGCCTGCAGCTTCTTCTCCCCGCTTTCTCCTCTCTCCCTGCCTTCACCGCCAACATCAACTACCTCGTTGTCTTTGTAGAACTCCCGCGGTCACTACCGCCAACAACCACGACACTGCAAACCATAAGATTGTGCAAACCTCTATTGGGATTTGGGTCGAATAAATAGTCCCACATCGGCTAGATGTGAGGATGGTTTTGGGTTTATAAGGATTTGGGCAACTCCACCTAAGAGACTTGTAATACCCCGTTCCTGGAATACGTACTTAGTTGCGTATTCAATTTTTCGATCGTATTTTTCGATTTACTTCTTGTATTTGACCGATTTCAGTTTTAAAAATCATTTTCCAATATTATATATTTTCTATGATTTTCTGGATTTTTCCTAAATTAAAATGAATTTCTTCAAAACCGGTGTCGACCAGTGCCGCTGATCGATTCTCTGATTTTTAATTCACAAACAGTTAGGAATTTCTAGAAGGTCCTTTAGACTTTATTTCTTAGAATCATATTTTCTATCTAAATACTTTTTCTGAGAATTTTATGAATTTATGAAAATTCCAACGGAGTCGGTAGATAACTGATTCCGGGATTTTTAGTTTAAAACTATAAGTTATTTCTTCAAACGAATTTCACCATGAGTCTTAAAATAATATTCTTGATTTTTAGTAAATTTTGCGAGTCGTTCCGAGATACTTGAATTTCGGACGATTTCGGTATTTTCCGAAACGTTTTCCGCATCCTCGACTTAAACCCGGGAATTTGTCTTTTCATTTTTAACCCAAGAGAAAATATTTTCATTTTAATTTCCTTTCCTTTTTCCTTTTTCTTAATTTCCTTCCTTCCTCCACAACCACAAATTTTTCCATTTCCAAAATTCCAATTCTTTTTCCAAAATTTCACCTCCACTCACTCCCACCTACTTCCTCATTTAATGCATCTCTCTCTCTCTCTCCCATGGCCGGCCAAGTGGCCAAGAAGAGGGACACTCATCCTCTCTCCTATTTGCAATAAACCCCCTCTCATTCGCATCATTTGCATCTCCTTTACAAAATCCCAATCCTATATAAACATTCCCTTTACACTTCTTTTCCTTTTTTACTTCCTTCCACCAAGAGATAGCCTTCACCCAAAATCCTCCTTCATCTCAACTCAAACCCTAACTCCAAAACACCAAGGTCTTCATCTTCTTCACCTCAAGCAACCACCACTTCCTTGGATTGGGACCGTCCGCAATATCACCAAGGATCAAGTTGGTGATATCGTCGACTACGAACTCTTCGGAACTCGTTAAAGCTTCAATTAAACCAATCCAAGTGAGTATCTTTACTCACCAAGACTTGATCAATCCCTACTATACTTGTATCTTCATATCTTGTATACATATGTCATCAAAATCATGTTTTTAGACCATCAAACACAACCATCAGAAATTCTGTTTGTACTCTGTTTCCCCCAGGATTAGTCGACTTGACCTAGGTATTAGTCGACTAACCCATCAGTTCTGAAACGTAACCTTTTCTGGAAACACAGTTTTAGTCGACTTAGCCTAATTACCAGTCGACTAGAGACCCTTAGTCGACTACACCCTTGACCCTAGTCGACTAACATTCCCTGTAACAGAAACCCAACTTTCTGTATCTCAGTTTTAGTCGACTTGGAGTATCTGTCAGTCGACTTGAGACCCCTATTAGTCGACTACTCCCTTGACCCTAGTCGACTAACTTTCCCTGAAACAGAACCTCAACTCTCTGGAACCCAGTTTTAGTCGACTAATTCAGACTGTTAGTCGACTAGACACCCCTACTAGTCGACTAACCCTTCCACCTAGTTGACTAATTCTGACTGTTTGTCTTAGTTGATTTCTTTTCTGAATTTGGATCTTATCATTGGTTCATGTGCTATGTATTATTGTTACTTGTGCTTCATGACTGATACCTCATGACATGTTACTTGATGGATCTTACTTCATATTACACCATGACTTGTTATTATATATTTCCACTTCATGACTTATTATTGTGTAGTCTCATTCCATAACTTGTTAATCAATGGATATCACCACTTATCATGCCATCACTTGAACCAAGCATGATACACTTGACTTTTGTATAAAATGGACCAACTTACATTGGGTCGGGGGAAAACATGCGGATATCGATATGTGTTCGTGTTTACAGTGGTTTTAGGAATGTTGTGCAACTCATGTTCCGGTCTGACCTGTGGGCCACCAGGGGACCGAGGGGAGTGCTTGCTCCCTTTTCCTGAATACTATCATGATAAAGGGCATACATAAGACCCTCCTGTTAGCCTAGCGGCTGGCTTCCGTCACCAAGCAACGGAACAATCCTGGACCGTTATCCCGGGCATGTACGGGATCCACTGTAAACATAGTTCGTCGATACAACCGCTGGTTTCCAATAACAACCTTGCTTCACTAGGATATGGATCTATGTGCGCTGGGACGCTGGGTCACATAGCTAGATATCGTAGTAAGACAAGTAATAATAATAATAGACTTTAATTGTGGATCCCTCGTATTTGGACTTTATTCTTTATGCTTTTATTTCTTGCTGATTCATATTCATTATACCGTTCCATATTTCCTATATCTGTCTCTTAGCCATTTGTCTGTAGCCTGATTTTTGTTATGAGGTCTTGACCCCCTTGGATTTGCATATTCAGGTTCTGAGGCTTGGATCGAAGTGGAGCCATCCACAGAGGATCAAGCTTTCTTTAGTGAGCAGGCAGATTAGTTCCTGTTCCTCGTGCCAGACCCTTCCGTTTTGACTCACGGGATCTTCATCCACCTCGTGAGCTCTTTTGTGTTTATATAGTAATCTTACTTTTGGACTTGGTTGTGATGTAATACACGTGTAATGTGTAATACTTTATCATATCCTGTGATAGCTTTGTAGTTGTACTTTTACGTTGGCATATGTATGGATATCACGCTTTGTCGTGTACTCTGATTTTTGTTGTACTTATTGCTTAGCGTATATGCGTGGGGGCATTTTCTGACCTACGTATATACGTCGCAGTGACGTCCCCGTATCTGTGGGATCGGGGCGTTACAGGTTGGTATCAGAGCCTAGGCTCTCACACCTATAGTACAATCAAGCAGCAAATTCCAGTAATTTGCTATTGCCAACTACAATGTACAAAGTTATCTAGTCCTTCTTGATCCCTTCTTGATTCCTTCCCTTGTGTCCTAAACTCCTTCCATTTTTCCAATTCCAGTTATCTTATCCCAATTCGGTATGGAGAGAAGGACGGGTCGTAGCAACTCTGGACAAACATCAAATGGACCCACGGGGGAGAATGTGGACATTCTGAGAGTCATTCAGACGATGATGGAGAACCAGCAGCAACAGACGGAACTCCTCCGGCAAGAATTGGCAGCTCCAAAAGAACAGAGGCCGGGAAATGTTTCAGACTTCAGACGGCTGCAACCAGCCATATTCACGGGTGAAGAGAAACCCCTGGATGCTGAGCAATGGCTGACAGACACCACAGACTTATTAAATGCAGCTCGAGTTCCAAAGGAGAATCAAGTGGAGGTTGTTAAGATTCAATTGAAGGATATAGCCAGAACTTGGTGGCTAGCCGAGGAGGCCAGATTGGAGAAGCCTGTCACCTGGGACACATTCTCCAAGAGCTTTTATAGCAGATTCTTCCCTGCCACTGCTCAGAAGGACATGGAAGAGCAGTTCATCAGACTTCAGCAAGGGAACAGATCCGTGGATGAGTATGCTGCGGAATTTCTCAGACTTAGCCGCTTTGCTCCGTACATGGTAACAGATGAGGAGAAGCGGGCTAGTAGATTCCAGCAGGGCTTGCAGATGGATATCCAAGTCTTCCTAATGCCCCAGCAGCTGAAGACTTATTCAGAAGTTCTCACCATAGCTCGGGAGGTAGAGCGTGGACTGGAGAAGAAGCAAGAGAACCAGATGAGGAACCAGACCATGAAGAGGCCATTTGCACCCATGGGAAGAGGAGGCCCTTACAGAGCAGCAAAAGTTCAGGCAGTGAGGCAACCATTCAGACCAGCTCCTTACCAGACGGCCCAACCTTCTTCCTTCTGCAGCTATTGTCAGAAACCAGGCCATGTTCGTCAGAATTGCCGTAGGGCAAATGGGTTATGTTTGGTGTGTGGTTCCCGAGACCATTCCATCGAGGCCTGTCCACACAGGAGAATGGGGATAGCCGGCCAAGCTTTGCCAGCACTTCAAGGACCGAACGGTCAGAGAGCACTTCCAGGGCCACCGGGACAGAGGAATCAAGGACCGATGATCAGGAGAGTCCCTCCCCCTCCTCCACAGCGAGCTATTCGCCCAGTCCTGAGAGGAGCTAGGACTGCAGCAGGGCGTGGAAGGGGCCAAGCCTTCAATTTGACAGAAGTAGAGGCTGAGACTTCTGAGGAGGTAATAACAGGTAATATCAGGGTGCATTCTAAACCTGTTTTAGCCCTCTTCGATTCAGGTGCTTCACATTGTTTTATCTCAGATCATTTTGTGGCATTGCATTCCATACCTGTTAAATCTTTAGACCACAAATGGGAGATTAGTACAGGGAATGGAGTAGTCATATCTTCTAGAGTTTGTGCTGACTGTCCAGTAGAACTTTGTGATAAGACCTTGGCCATAGATATGCTCGTACTAGACAACAAGGGGTACGACGTAATCTTAGGCATGACCTGGCTCAGTCAGTATTATGCAGTTATTGACTGTAGGGAGAAGAAGATTATTTTCAGGATCCCTCGTCAACCGGAGTTCCAATTCAGTGGGGAAGTGAAGTCTACCAAGAGAAAGACTCGGTTGACTACTTCGGAGGTTCAGAAGGGAGTACCAGTGTGGGATGAATTTCCAGGAGTGTTTGCTGAGATCTCAGGACTGTCACCTGAAAGGATGATTGAGTTCTCTATTGATACTGTGCCTGGAACAGCTCCTATATCCAAGGCTCCGTACAGGATGGCACCTACGGAGTTAGAGATTCTAAAGAAGCAGCTGCAGGAATACTCTGATAAGGGATTGATTCGGCCAAGCACTTCACCATGGGGAGCTCCAGTGCTATTGGCGAGTAAGAAGGATGGTGGTAAGAGGCTTTGTGTTGATTATAGAGAATTGAACAAAGTTACCATCAAGAACAAGTATCCCTTACCAAGGATTGATGACTTGTTTGATCAGCTTCATGGAGCCCGAGTATTCTCTAAATTAGATTTGCAGTCGGGTTACCATCAGCTAAGGGTGAGGAAAGAGGATATTCCGAAGACGGCATTCAGGACCCGTTATGGCCACTATGAATTTCTAGTTATGCCTTTCGGAGTCACCAATGCCCCTTCGGTTTTCATGGATTTGATGAACAGAGTGTTCTCGCCTTTTTGGATCAGTTCGTTGTGGTGTTTATAGATGACATCTTGATCTATTCAAAGAGCAACATGGAGCATGCAGAACACTTGAGGATTGTATTGCAGACTCTACAGCAGGAGCAGCTTCATGCTAAGAGGAGCAAGTGTGACTTTTGGTTGGGCAGTATGGCCTTCCTTGGACACATAGTTTCAGCAGAAGGAATTTCAGTTGATCCTAGCAAAGTCCAGGCGGTGAGAGATTGGCCAATTCCGAGGACGGTGACTGAGATTAAGAGTTTTCTGGGACTAGCCGGATATTACCGACGCTTTGTCCAAGATTTCTCTAGGATTGCAGCTCCGTTAACCCAGCTCACTCGGAAAGGAGAAAGGTACATATGGACAGAGGAATGTACGGCAGCTTTTGAGCAATTGAAGCAGAGGCTCATTTCAGCTCCAATCTTGAAGACTCCCTCAGGGAGAGGAGGGATGGTCATATTCAGTGATGCATCAGGAAAAGGCCTGGGGTGTGTACTTATGCAAAATGATCATGTCATAGCTTATGCATCCAGGCAACTGAAGATTCATGAGCGGAATTACCCAACTCATGACTTGGAGCTAGCAGCTGTTATATTTGCCTTGAAGATCTGGAGGCATTATCTTCTGGGAGATAAAGTGTTGATATACACGGATCACAAGAGCCTCAAGTATATTTTCTCACAGAAAGAGTTGAACATGAGGCAGAGGCGGTGGCTGGAGCTGATGGCGGACTATGATATTGACTTGCAATATCATCCAGGCAAGGTCAATACAGTTCCAGATGCACTGAGCAGGAAGCCAGAGAATAGAGTGCTTGTCCGACTTACTCAGCAGAAGGAGTTGATTCAAGACTTCATCAGATTGGACTTGATGTTGGTTCGAGGAGTTGATAAGGCAGGACAGTTCATGACTTTGCAGATTCAGTCAACATTGATAGATGAGATCAAGGAAGCTCAAAAGGAAGATCCCAGATTGCAGTCATTCCGAGCTCAGGTAGAGGCTGGATTGAGGACTGATATCTGTATTCATCCAGATGGTGCATTATATTTTGGCAGCAGGATTTGTGTTCCCCAAGGAGAAGTTCGGCAGAAGATCCTAGCAGAAGCTCACAGTTCAGCATATTCCATACACCCAGGGGGAAACAAGATGTGTCAGGACATAAAGAAGCAGTTTTGGTGGAATGCTATGAAGAGGGAGATAGCCCAGTATGTTGCCAAGTGCTTGGTTTGCCAGCAGATAAAGATAGAGCATCAGAGGACAGCTGGACTTCTACAACCCTTACCGATACCTGAGTGGAAGTGGGAGCACATCACCATGGATTTTGTCACGGCATTGCCTCGCAGTCCCAAAGGTAATTGATTGAGGCAAAACCTGCACAAAAAATACAGAATTTTAGATTTAGAAATAAAGATGTGCAAGTGCTCAATTCTTACCGCTATAGCAAGTGGCTATGCGGGTCGTGATCCACAAGGAGGGTTTTGCGATAGAAGCGTTTACGTTTCTTTATTGAAATCTTAATGAAGATAAAACGAAAATTCTTCTTTGTTTAAAGAAATGAAAATGAAAAAGAAAGTTATGTTAAAGTTAGAAAGAAAGCGATAGATGAAGAAGGTGGAGAATCAAAAAGCGACTATGTACAAATGAGTTGGAAAAGAAATGATGAAAGATTTGGAAGATGAGTGTTGGTGGTTTAATTTACAGAAATAAACGAAAAGAAAGAAGATGAAGAAATACTTACCTAGGTTGAGTGATGACCTACCTGGAAACCGTTGAATGTTCTACCTTTGCTTCGGAGGCGTTCAACGCATAGATCATAAGCTCGAGCTCAGTCCCCGTGCACATTATATCGTCAAGCCTAGCAAGAACGAAGTGATGCGGATCTTGGAGGAGGAGAACGTCTTCATGAACTATCGCTGGCTCTCACGTAGCTTAGTTATACTTGCTTTGGAATTCACTTGTAAACTCAACAACAACAACCAAGGTAAAGTAGAAGAGGAAGACGAAACAAAAGAAAATACGAACATAAAAAGAACTTTTACCTTTATTAATTGCAGAGACAATGGAAGAAAGGAGGAGGGTACATCGTCGGTGTCACTCTCAACATCAGCCTCTCTCTCTTACTTACATGAATCTTCTTCTACCCTAAGTTACATACAAATTACATAAAAAGAAAAGAAAAACCTAAACTATAAAGAATGAAAACTAGGCTAAATCCTAATCTCTGCCTGCCTCCTTGCTCAGCTAAAACCAGTATTTATAGGCAAAAAACCTAAAGGAGAAGATCCCAGAAAGATTGGGAGAATCTCCTGGTCTGATGTATTTCCTGTATCTTCTTCTGATTTTCTTGTTTTTGCTTCAAAAGTTGACAAAATAGCCTTTGATTGTGCTTGATTCAGGGAGGATTCTTCTCAACCTTCCTTATATGCCAAGTTTTGCCTTGATTCAGGGAGGATTCTTCTCAACCTTCCTTATATACCAAGATTTTGCCCATAGGGAGGATTCTTCTCAACCTTCCTTATATGCCAAGATTTTGCCCTGATTTCTTCATCTTGATTCAGGGAGGATTCTTCTCAACCTTCCTTACATGCCAAGATTTTGCCCTGATTTCTTCATTTCAAATTTATTCTGAATTAATCAGAATTTGGTGGGCTTTTGGGCTTTGTTTTTCTTTTCTTTCTTAAGGAATGGGCCTGCAAATAAATTAAACATTTAATTAGGACAATGCAGATTTTATTCTATAATAAGTATGGAAATATGATAACAAATGTGCAATATTAGTGACCAATCACACCCCCATACCTATCTTTTGCTCGTCCTCGAGCAAAACAACTAAACTATACTAAGGATTATTAGACCACTTTCACAGGTCACGCGATTGCACTGAGCATATGCAACAAGCCGTTAAACCTCTAGGTTTCCCCTAGAGGACGAGTTTTGTCTCGTGAGGGTTTTCAGCGGATTGCACCCACAAAATCCATAAAGAAAGGGAAATAAAGAGTTAGTATTTTCGAAAAGCATTTTGAAAGAGAAAAATATTTGAAATATGATTGTAAGATCTAAGCAATCTATAAGTTATAGAAAAACCAAATTTTTCATTCCTAAACTTAGTCTCTATTCAAAAATTTGTTATCAATTAAAGTAAGGAGTCAATTTGTACTTCTCATCTAGTCTATTACTTTACCCTAAGTCATATGCACTTGTGACTGTGAAAATTTTGACTAAGGGTTCATTAACTCTAACTCTTATGCCTTATTTATTTATATATATATATATTTTTTTGGTGGTATTATTCCTTAGTTTAGGCTTTCTAATCTGCCCATGTAACGAGCCTTTAATCGATGACTCCCAAACCAGACGGTCTTAGGGCACCAGGTGAGAAGACACCCCTAGGACTTAAGGACTCGAGCAAACAAGGCCACAAAACTAAGGATTTTATTATATGAACCTCCTTTAGGCGTGAATACTTATGCTTTATTAGGCACAAATACCCAGCTTAATCAGAGGAATTTTTATATTTTCTTTTCAAACTTATCTAATCATCTTTCGCGTAAATACTAAGGCTTGCTTAGGCCAAAGCACCTAGCTAATCAATAATTAGACTTGTTTATCTTTTTCTTTTCTTTTTTTTTTTTTTAAGGCATAAGAATCTTTGTTTTTGAACCCTAAGTGTGTAAGTGTATGAAGTGTGCATATTTCATCAAGGTAAAGATCAAGACTAAATTACTTTGACAAATTATCTTCCTAACTCTAAAAATCAAACAAATAATCTTATTTTGACCAGGTATAAGAAATCCTAATTTGGATTTTCCTATTCCTTAAAATTAACTTAATTTCTTACAAAAATAAGTCAAAATATTGTTTCTATTTTTCAAAAAGTTTTTAAAAGTAAAGAAAAATGTTAATTTTTTTTTTTAAAGAAAAATAAAAGTTATGTTAGACCCTCCCCCACACCTATCTCATGCATTGTCCTCAATGTATGAATTAATGCATAGATGCATGAAAAAGAAGAAAGGGAAGGAGAATGTTACCTTAAGGTGGTGGTTCCGGTGGTGGTCTGATTGGTACACGAAACGCGGCCCAATCAACTTTTCTTGGGTCTCGGAGGAACCCACCAGAAATATCTTTAATATAACCCATTAAAAGATAAATCCATGAAGGATCTTTATTAAATATTTAACCCCATCTAATTTCCATATTTCATAACTAATTTCAGAGTCAAATTTGTCAACCACCTTGTCCCAGAATGGAGTATGAAATGATAGAACAGTTGACTTGGACTCAGGAAGGACAGGAACTAATACCGACTCAGGAAGGTGACTTAAGTCAAGTAAAGGTTCAGGAGTCGAAATAGGTTCAAAAATTGGGTCCAAGTCAAGAAGTTGAAACTCAAGTCCACATGTATTTTCCAACAATGGAATGTGACCTAATATGGGTGATTCTAGTTCAGGGATGAGAGGTGATGGAATCAAAACCGACTCTAGAATATTATTCAAGTTTGGTAATAGAATAGGAGTCAATATTGATTCAGAAAGTTGAACTGGATCACAAATTTGAGAATCTAGGTCACATATCTCATTGAGTTCAATATTATAAAAATGAGAACTTGACAATTTGTCAATAGGATCTTCAAAAGTGTATAATTGGTCAAGTTCAATATGATCCTCAAAGATGGGTGATTCAATTTCATTATGAATTGGTACAGGATCCAATATTGACTCCGGGAAAAGATCGAAATCAGGTGAAGATACCGGAGTCATAATCGAATCGGGAAGTAAATAGAATCACTAAGTTGGGGTTCAGGATCATATTCATTTTCAAGTTCTATTTCAGGAAAAGGATAACTTGCTAAACTGTCAATATCTTTTTCAAAATTTGGAGTTTGGGCAAGTTCAAATGGTTGTTCTGAAATGGAATCTTGATTTCCAAAACTACATGATTCTTCGGCTCTAACAGAATAGTTAGTGACATCAGGACGGTGGGAACGTAGAGATTCGACCATCATATCGATGTCACGGTTACGAGTGTTTTGAGCCTGAGTCATGGCTTCAAGCATCTTTTCATAGTTGATAGGTTCATTGTTTTGATGAAAAGATGAAGAATTGTCTTGGAAGTGGTAGTGAAATTGTGAGTCCATCAGATTTTGGGATTTATGTTTGGACTCACGCATACTCATTTCCATAATTGATGGTTTCCTATTTTGGACGGGTGGAACTGAGTATGAATCTTGAACATAATATGGACTGGGTGGAGAAGGAGGACAATTTGGTTGAAAATCTGACTCGGGGTAGGTGAATCCCCACTGACTCCGTGAAGAGTTGAAATCGTTATGGAAATTATAGTCATACGATGGGGGACATGGGTTATATTGATTCGGATAAGACCAATCCGGCACACTAGGTTGGTCAAAGTTATGATTTGGCGGGTTGGTAATATCCGAAAATGAAGTCGGTGTGTAATATGGATTATTATTGTAGTTGAAAAAATTATTATTATGGTCCATATCACACAATAGAATAAAAACAAAAAGAAAGAAAAACAAACAAATAAACAAAGAAAAAGAAAAAAAAATTCTAATCTAAGTTAGGGTAGACCTATGACCTAGACGACTCCTAACTGGTTAGACTGTCCACGGGAGGTCCAATGCAGACTTTGACCACAAGCTAATCAGCCAGGTCAGGGCAAGGTTGGTGGGAGGTTTTCCGTCAAAGACGTTCCTTAATTAAATAACCACCAACCTTCGGGCTTTCGGCCCTTAATCCCTTTCCTAGACACTGATTTTGCAAGAGTCAAATTCCAACACTTTTCCCCCTTAGGATGATCTCCTAATTGAGTCCGAGATGTCCCTAGGGCCAACGTCTACTCATTTTTAGTTAGGCTTGGGTTAGTGAGTGCTTGGAATCTGATTTTTGGGCTAAGGAAGGGTGATTAATCCCCACCTTATCTTGTTATGGGTTAGTGCCCTTAAGATAAGTTTGTGCAAGTGTATAAGATATGTAAATAAGATTCACTCAAAGCGATGTAAATCAACCAAGAGATAGTCCTATTCTAGATGCAATGCGTACGTACCTTGCTCCAGCACTCTTCAACAGTAAAAATAAATGAATTGAAAAGACACGTGCCTAAAATGCAAACGTCTAATCAATTTTTTATCTTTTCAACAAATGTTTTACTGTTGATTATTAGCAGGCTTATGTGATTGCATATAAGAAATAAAGTTGCAGAAAACTAGAATTTTGCAAAGCAATTCAGAGGGTACTTGGTCTCTGTTTTCTAGAACAGAGGCCCAAGACCACTTATATGTTTCTGCAATCCTTTTTTCCTGCTTTGCTTGCCCTATAACCTGCAACAGAGAAGAAAGTTCGTTTTAGTTCTAAAAAATTTTCAATAAAAATAGATTTCAATAAAAACGTTACCCTCCCCGGCAACGGCGCCAAAATTTGATTGAGGCAAAACCTGCACAAAAAATACAGAATTTTAGATTTAGAAATAAAGATGTGCAAGTGCTCAATTCTTACCGCTATAGCAAGTGGCTATGCGGGTCGTGATCCACAAGGAGGGTTTTGCGATAGAAGCGTTCACGTTTCTTTATTGAAATCTTAATGAAGATAAAACGAAAATTCTTCTTTGTTTAAAGAAATTAAAATGAAAAAGAAAGTTATGTTAAAGTTAGAAAGAAAGCGATAGATGAAGAAGGTGGAGAATCAAAAAGCGACTATGTACAAATGAGTTGGAAAAGAAATGATGAAAGATTTGGAAGATGAGTGTTGGTGGTTTAATTTACAGAAATAAACGAAAAGAAAGAAGATGAAGAAATACTTACCTAGGTTGAGTGATGACCTACCTGGAAACCGTTGAATGTTCTACCTTTGCTTCGGAGGCGTTCAACGCATAGATCATAAGCTCGAGCTCAGTCCCCGTGCACATTATATCGTCAAGCCTAGCAAGAACGAAGTGATGCGGATCTTGGAGGAGGAGAACGTCTTCATGAACTATCGCTGGCTCTCACGTAGCTTAGTTATACTTGCTTTGGAATTCACTTGTAAACTCAACAACAACAACCAAGGTAAAGTAGAAGAGGAAGACGAAACAAAAGAAAATACGAACATAAAAAGAACTTTTACCTTTATTAATTGCAGAGACAATGGAAGAAAGGAGGAGGGTACATCGTCGGTGTCACTCTCAACATCAGCCTCTCTCTCTTACTTACATGAATCTTCTTCTACCCTAAGTTACATACAAATTACATAAAAAGAAAAGAAAAACCTAAACTACAAAGAATGAAAACTAGGCTAAATCCTAATCTCTGCCTGCCTCCTTGCTCAGCTAAAACCAGTATTTATAGGCAAAAAACCTAAAGGAGAAGATCCCAGAAAGATTGGGAGAATCTCCTGGTCTGATGTATTTCCTGTATCTTCTTCTGATTTTCTTGTTTTTGCTTCAAAAGTTGACAAAATAGCCTTTGATTGTGCTTGATTCAGGGAGGATTCTTCTCAACCTTCCTTATATGCCAAGTTTTGCCTTGATTCAGGGAGGATTCTTCTCAACCTTCCTTATATACCAAGATTTTGCCCATAGGGAGGATTCTTCTCAACCTTCCTTATATGCCAAGATTTTGCCCTGATTTCTTCATCTTGATTCAGGGAGGATTCTTCTCAACCTTCCTTACATGCCAAGATTTTGCCCTGATTTCTTCATTTCAAATTTATTCTGAATTAATCAGAATTTGGTGGGCTTTTGGGCTTTGTTTTTCTTTTCTTTCTTAAGGAATGGGCCTGCAAATAAATTAAACATTTAATTAGGACAATGCAGATTTTATTCTATAATAAGTATGGAAATATGATAACAAATGTGCAATATTAGTGACCAATCAGTAATAATGCTGTGTGGGTAATCATTGATCGCCTCACCAAGTCAGCTCATTTCATACCATTCAGGGTAGGTCAGACAACAGAGGTTCTGGCAGACAAGTACATGAAGGAGATAGTTCGTCTGCATGGAGTTCCAGTTAGTATTGTATCAGACAGAGACACCAGATTCAGATCTCATTTCTGGGAAAGCCTCCAAGAAAGTCTAGGGACTCGTCTGAAATTCAGTACTTCATATCATCCTCAGACAGACGGACAATCTGAAAGGACTATCCAGATTCTTGAGGATATGTTGCGGGCCTGCATGACTGGATTCCAGGGATCATGGGAAGACCATCTTCATTTGGCTGAATTTTCTTATAATAACAGCTATCAGGCAAGTATCAAGATGGCACCTTTTGAAGCATTGTATGGAAGGAAGTGCAGGTCACCGATTTGTTGGGATGAAGTCGGTGAGAGGAGACTTTTGGGACCAGAGATCCTGATTCAGACAACAGATAAAGTCAGGATTATCAGAGATCACCTCAGGGCAGCACAGAGTCGGCAGAAGAGTTGGGCAGACACACTGAGAAGGCCATTGGAATTCCAGACAGGGGATCATGTGTTTTTGAAGATATCACCTACAAAGGGAGTAATCCGGTTCGGTACTCGTGGAAAGCTTAGTCCGAGATATATCGGCCCATTCGAGATCTTGGACCGAGTGGGAGATGTGTCTTACAGGTTGGCGTTACCGCCATCTTTGGACGGAGTTCACAATGTATTCCACGTATCTCAGCTGAGGAAGTATGTGAAGGATGATAGTCATTCCTGGATCACTCCGAACTGGAACTACAACCGGATTTGTCATACCAAGAGCAACCGATGGCCATTTTGGACAGAAGTGTTAAGACATTGAAGAACAAGGCAATACCATTAGTGTTGGTGTCTTAGAACAGACATGCACCAGGAGAGGCCACGTGGGAACGAGAGGATGTTATTCGTGAGCGTTATCCGCAACTCTTCACATCTTGATTGGTAAAGCTCTTTCTTCTCATCCTTCTTTATTGCTGCCTTTCACTTCCTGTTATCCTTCCTTACCGTCACCTTTCACTTTATGAAATTTCGAGGACGAAATTTTTGTAAGGTGGATGGATTGTAATACCCCGTTCCTGGAATACGTACTTAGTTGCGTATTCAATTTTTCGATCGTATTTTTCGATTTACTTCTTGTATTTGACCGATTTCAGTTTTAAAAATCATTTTCCAATATTATATATTTTCTATGATTTTCTGGATTTTTCCTAAATTAAAATGAATTTCTTCAAAACCGGTGTCGACCAGTGCCGCTGATCGATTCTCGGATTTTTAATTCACAAACAGTTAGGAATTTCTAGAAGGTCCTTTAGACTTTATTTCTTAGAATCATATTTTCTATCTAAATACTTTTTCTGAGAATTTTATGAATTTATGAAAATTCCAACGGAGTCGGTAGATAACTGATTCCGGGATTTTTAGTTTAAAACTATAAGTTATTTCTTCAAACGAATTTCACCATGAGTCTAAAATAATATTCTTGATTTTTAGTAAATTTTGCGAGTCGTTCCGAGATACTTGAATTTCGGACGATTTCGGTATTTTCCGAAACGTTTTCCGCATCCTCGACTTAAACCCGGGAATTTGTCTTTTCATTTTTAACCCAAGAGAAAATATTTTCATTTTTAATTTCCTTTCCTTTTTCCTTTTTCTTAATTTCCTTCCTTCCTCCACAACCACAAATTTTTCCATTTCCAAAATTCCAATTCTTTTTCCAAAATTTCACCTCCACTCACTCCCACCTACTTCCTCATTTAATGCATCTCTCTCTCTCTCTCCCATGGCCGGCCAAGTGGCCAAGAAGAGGGACACTCATCCTCTCTCCTATTTGCAATAAACCCCCTCTCATTCGCATCATTTGCATCTCCTTTACAAAATCCCAATCCTATATAAACATTCCCTTTACACTTCTTTTCCTTTTTTACTTCCTTCCACCAAGAGATAGCCTTCACCCAAAATCCTCCTTCATCTCAACTCAAACCCTAACTCCAAAACACCAAGGTCTTCATCTTCTTCACCTCAAGCAACCACCACTTCCTTGGATTGGGACCGTCCGCAATATCACCAAGGATCAAGTTGGTGATATCGTCGACTACGAACTCTTCGGAACTCGTTAAAGCTTCAATTAAACCAATCCAAGTGAGTATCTTTACTCACCAAGACTTGATCAATCCCTACTATACTTGTATCTTCATATCTTGTATACATATGTCATCAAAATCATGTTTTTAGACCATCAAACACAACCATCAGAAATTCTGTTTGTACTCTGTTTCCCCCAGGATTAGTCGACTTGACCTAGGTATTAGTCGACTAACCCATCAGTTCTGAAACGTAACCTTTTCTGGAAACACAGTTTTAGTCGACTTAGCCTAATTACCATTCGACTAGAGACCCTTAGTCGACTACACCCTTGACCCTAGTCGACTAACATTCCCTGTAACAGAAACCCAACTTTCTGTATCTCAGTTTTAGTCGACTTGGAGTATCTGTCAGTCGACTTGAGACCCCTATTAGTCGACTACTCCCTTGACCCTAGTCGACTAACTTTCCCTGAAACAGAACCTCAACTCTCTGGAACCCAGTTTTAGTCGACTAATTCAGACTGTTAGTCGACTAGACACCCCTACTAGTCGACTAACCCTTCCACCTAGTCGACTAATTCTGACTGTTTGTCTTAGTTGATTTCTTTTCTGAATTTGGATCTTATCATTGGTTCATGTGCTATGTATTATTGTTACTTGTGCTTCATGACTGATACCTCATGACATGTTACTTGATGGATCTTACTTCATATTACACCATGACTTGTTATATATTTTCACTTCATGACTTATTATTGTGTAGTCTCATTCCATAACTTGTTAATCAATGGATATCACCACTTATCATGCCATCACTTGAACCAAGCATGATACACTTGACTTTTGTATAAAATGGACCAACTTACATTGGGTCGGGGGAAAACATGCGGATATCGATATGTGTTCGTGTTTACAGTGGTTTTAGGAATGTTGTGCAACTCATGTTCCGGTCTGACCTGTGGGCCACCAGGGGACCGAGGGGAGTGCTTGCTCCCTTTTCCTGAATACTATCATGATAAAGGGCATACATAAGACCCTCCTGTTAGCCTAGCGGCTGGCTTCCGTCACCAAGCAACGAAACAATCCTGGACCGTTATCCCGGGCATGTACGGGATCCACTGTAAACATAGTTCGTCGATACAACCGCTGGTTTCCAATAACAACCTTGCTTCACTAGGATATGGATCTATGTGCGCTGGGACGCTGGGTCACATAGCTAGATATCGTAGTAAGACAAGTAATAATAATAATAGACTTTAATTGTGGATCCCTCGTATTTGGACTTTATTCTTTATGCTTTTATTTCTTGCTGATTCATATTCATTATACCGTTCCATATTTCCTATATCTGTCTCTTAGCCATTTGGCTGTAGCCTGATTTTTGTTATGAGGTCTTGACCCCCTTGGATTTGCATATTCAGGTTCTGAGGCTTGGATCGAAGTGGAGCCATCCACAGAGGATCAAGCTTTCTTTAGTGAGCAGGCAGATTAGTTCCTGTTCCTCGTGCCAGACCCTTCCGTTTTGACTCACGGGATCTTCATCCACCTCGTGAGCTCTTTTGTGTTTATATAGTAATCTTACTTTTGGACTTGGTTGTGATGTAATACACGTGTAATGTGTAATACTTTATCATATCCTGTGATAGCTTTATAGTTGTACTTTTATGTTGGCATATGTATGGATATCACGCTTTGTCGTGTACTCTGATTTTTGTTGTACTTATTGCTTAGCGTATATGCGTGGGGGCATTTTCTGACCTACGTATATACGTCGCAGTGACGTCCCCGTATCCGTGGGATCGGGGCGTTACAAGA
Source organism: Agave tequilana (assembly GCA_038442645.1). Classification (NCBI taxonomy): domain Eukaryota; kingdom Viridiplantae; phylum Streptophyta; class Magnoliopsida; order Asparagales; family Asparagaceae; genus Agave; species Agave tequilana. The sequence goes on along the minus strand of JAVJIF010020268.1, from coordinate 32,451 downwards.
CTAGTCTTTTGGGATGGTGCCCCGAGTCCTTCAAGTGATATCAGAGTCATGCCCCGAACTTACTCGCGTGTGTGGGTGATGTTCGACGATGTAGATCCCCAATGGCGCAAAGGCACAATGGGCCTGCCCACCCCACTAACGCAAAAAAAGGCACATAAGCCCTGTAAAGCTAATGTTAGGCACTCGAGAAATTTGGCAGTGGTGTTCCTTTGTAATGGGCGTGCTGTCTCCCACGCGGTGTAGAGGAGTGACCGACTACAGTTGGTACTTCATATAAGGCGCGCCGTCTTCTCACGCAGTGAAGAGTTGGATCTCGATGGAGCATTTGATCTTCCGGTGTGAAGATAGTTGTGCTTGCAGGGAGACTCTTTGTTCGAGGGGGGATTGTTAGGATTTGGGTCGAACAAATAGTCCCACATCGGCTAGACGTGGGGATAGTCTTGGATTTATAAGGATTTGGGCAACTCCACCTAAGAGACTAGTCTTTTGGGATGGTGCCCCGAGTCCTTCAACCTCATCACCACGACCTCGCCGACAACTCCTCATCGATATCGTCGCCTTCTTGAACTCGTCGTCGGCGCCTGAACCACTGCTTGAACTTGAGTCACCGCCGTGAGGCCTCGTTGTCACCAACCATTGCAGTCGTCACCCGCCACTGCTCTTCTCTCCTCTTGCGCTGCTGCATTCGAAGAGATCATTGAATCACTCTGGGTTTATAAGAAAACCAGACCTATTCTTAACTCAGCTCTAACCCACCCAAACCACTAAAATTCCAACCAGCATCTGAGTTAGGGTTTAAGTAACCGGGTCCAACCCGATAAGGACCTGACCTGAGCTGACACAAGCTGACCCTAGCCTAACAGAGCCGAGTTGACTCAGACTCAACCTTGGCTTAGTCTAACTCGGTTGTGACTCAGCAGATTCAGTCCGAAAGTTGTTTTGAGTACGTTTCAAGCCCGATTCGAGCCATTTTCAAAGCAGTCTTCTTCTAGTCACGTTCATCCCGTGTTGCAACTGTTTCAAAGCTTCCCTGTAAGAATTTCAACCATCAGTTGTGAAGAATCATCTACAGACTCTTATCGGACTTACACTTGAACAGGAACTACTCATTGCCTAAGATAATGTTGCAACTTGATCTAGTTTTTAATTATTTATTTCTTGCAAACTCTAGTGGTTGTGTACTTATTTGTAATTTATTATGGATAATTATTTGTGTTTATTGATCTCATTTGTCAGTTGCTAAACATTATCACTTAGGATTATATTTTTTTGCATATAGAGATTAAACCTTTTAGGATTGTAATTTTCATCATTTAGTGCATATATTTAGTTGTGTTTGAGTCTAGAAACTTTGTAACTTTGTATTCTTTTGCATTGCATTCTGTCTTAGGTTAAGCTGTAAATAAGTCTGAGTTTAGCATGAGATTTTGGTTGCATCCCCTAGAGTTACGAAATATAGATTCACAATAATACACTGGAGAGAATAATTAATATGATTGGTGTGAGTCATGAAATACAAAATCACAACGTCACACTAAAGAGTATAATTATTATGATAGGCGTGTTGTTAGGAGAGAAAGTCTAACGAAAAAGCATTGTAGCGCCTTTCGATTTTATAGCATGTATGACCCTCATAAATTTTGTGATTGCATAGCACATCTGGACATTATTTTGAATTTTATGAATTTTTTAATGCACATAAAGTCTAGTTTACTAAGTGGAGACTAAAATTTTCAGTTTTAAATTATTGAACTACCGTAGAAAGACAATTAGAGAGAACATACTTCAGACCTATAGAAACATGAGATGAAATAAAAGAAAAGCTTAAGGAAGAATTTATTCTCTCTAGATCTTGATTGTTAAAAGTGTTATTTTATCTAAATCAGGGAGACTTGTCTGTTACCAAGTATAAGCTTAAATTTGAGGAGCTTGTATTTGAATGTGATTTTGAGATAGATCATTTTCCTACTATATATAGGTTTTATAATGGACTGAGACCTGATTTCAAAAGAGAATTGATTTTACATGTCATGAAGTATATGAAAGAGACATTTCTTTTAACTATAGAGCTAGAATTGTCCACTTTCAAATTAGAGTGGTGTTCTATGTGTGAGGACATGGACACTATGCTTACAAATACCCCTCGATTAAATATTCTAAGTGGAGAATTTGAACATTATGATTATCAGTGCCCCTCGAAGAGTCAACATAGTGATAATGTGCAAATTGTTGATATTGATAATTCGAAGATAGTCAAGGATATCGATATTCTTTTTGAGATTTCTAGTAATTTTGTTGATGATTTAATAAAGTTTAATACACCCACACTTGAAAAACAACCCTATTCATAAGAGAATATTAGTGATGTTCAAGATGCATTAGTTAAGTCTAGTACACCCATACTTCATGATATGTTTCAGAGAATGATACTAGTGATCTTGAGCATGTATTAGTGGAGTCTAGTATGCTCGTATATGTTGCTAGGTATTCACTTGCCATACTTATGATAAATGACAAAATTGAGCAGAAGACAGTTGATACTAGTATCGTTAATCTAGTAAGTCATCTGAATTCTCTCTGCAGATTATGGTGCTCTTAATTTTTTCTCTTCTAATGAGTCAGTGGAATCTTTACTAGGAGTTATCAGGTTACTCCCAGAGTCAACATACTGATAATGTGCAAATTAATGACATTGATAATTCAAGGATTGTCAAGGATGTCCATATTCTTTCTAAGGTTACTAGTGATTTTTTTGATGATTTAATAAAGTTCTAATACACCCACACTTGAGGAAATCCTAGTTCATGAAGAGAGTATTAGTGATGTTCAGGATACATTAGTTAAGTCTAGTACACCCATACCTGATAATATCGATGTTTCAAAGGTTGATACTAGCGATCTTAAGTATAGTATTTGCAAGTAATTAGATTTTTTCACCTTAGGAAAAATGATGAGAACATCACATCATTTGCTAGTTATTATTATTTCTTAGTTTATTTTGAGTTTAGTTGTTTTCTTTTATTTTGAAATTTAGTACCACATCAGTTATATTCAGGAACTGAACTTTTGTAAAGTCTATAAATAGGCCTAAGACTTGTCTTATTATTTACCAATGAATTAATGAATGAAAAATTTTCAGTTAAATTCTTGAGATTGAGCTTTTGAGTTTTGCATGTGAAGCCTGTGGTGCAAGGGGCGTGATGCCCGTGATGTAAGGGGTGTGAAGCCCAAGTTATCCAATTTTTTTAATTCTTTTCTTAAACCTTAATTTTTCTTTCTATCTCTTCTTTTAAAACTATAGTTTTTTTCCTATCTAAATTGAAGATGATTGTGATCCATCCTATATTACATCAGAAGGTGAAACATATTTCAGCCTAAGTTTCTCTTTCATGTCCTCTTAAGTCTCAACTGAATCATTCTTTTTATCTCATCACCCTTTCAAGGTTCTCCAAGTACTGTTCGGCTTTTCTAGTTAGTTACATCATAGTTAATTAAAATTTTCTACACTCTGACATGTGCACCAATGAAAGTTGCAGTCTATAACTTGTTGCCAATCTATGTAAGCCTGATGTCTAGACATCCGTAGAAGGAAAGAGCATCTACTTTTACACTTTTGATGTACTAGGCATTTGTGTCCTCATTGTGGTAGGGTTGAGCTCGCCTGCACTGGGGTGACCTACTGTTAGCTCGGGACTCGTTCTCCTCTAAGGGGTTTGAGGTTTCCTTCAATTTGTTTCTAGCCTATTAAGTTGTGTGTTTCTAGCCTATTAAGTTATGTGGTTAATTTTTTATGGTTGGTGTCAGCCTGATCTTTATACTTTTTGCAGTCGTTGGTCCATCTGGTCCATCCTAGCAAGGAACACGTTAAGTATGTCTTAATGGTAGAGTTTATGGGGTGCTAAAGTTTCTCCTATTGAAAATTTTTTTCTACTTCTAGCTGGCATGCAAGTTTTAACTAGTCCTAAATGATGATTTTTTTATTTATTTTATTGCAGATGAATGACAAGTGCTGATGCAAAGTGCAAACTACCCTAAGGTTGAGATGTATACTAATGCAGGAGGAATCAAAGATCAAGTTAATGCTGAATAATACCAACTTTTAAATTCTATTGATTAACACATGATTAAGACAATTTAATATTTGAAATGTAATTAAATTCTACATACTAACACAATAAATTTTTAAATTACTCAAGTGATCACTGATTCAAATCAACTTAAGTTGCACAGTTAATATTGATGTTGATTTTCATTTAAGGTCAGATTCACACAATATCACTTTTGGTGGGCAGTAGTCACTAGTCCTATTTTGCGACAAATTTAGGAACTAGCTACCTTAGTTAAGAGAAAGAAATAACTGAATTAAAAAAATTAAAGATTAAACTCGAACCTAAATCTGAAGGTCGTCGACGCGTAGCTCTGATCTTCCGAGTCCAACGGCTCGAGAACGACTCGAATCAGACTTGGGTCCGAATCACTACTAAGTCGACGGCTCTGCTCACTGAGTCGACTCGGCTCTGCTCACTGAGTCAACTCGGGTCTGAGCTGTTGGCTCAGCTCGGCTGAGCCGATGATCTGAAATAGTCTCGGTTTGAGTCGAGTTTGTGAATCTAAATCGGGTTCAGGTTGTTACACCCAAATCAAACCCACTTTTGATTTCTCTGTCAATCTCGTGTGGATGGCGACACAAGCGAGGGCTGACGGTGGTGTGAAGAGGAAGCGGGCAGTGACGAAGGCGACTGGTGATGAGATCGGAGAGGTGATATGAAGTTGAAGTCGATGGCTGACGGGGTCGGTTGAAGGGAGTTATCGCGACAAGGAGATCTGGACAGTGAAATTTGGATGGTGATAGGTTGACAGGCGATGTTGTCGGCATCGACGACAAACACGAAGGGAGATGTGGCGACGAGAATCGACTTGCAGTCAGAGGAGAGGACGAGCTGTCGTGGTTGCAGTCGAAGGAGGTCGATGTTGGGGTTGCAGAGGCAGGATGACAAGGGTGGTTCTTAGTTGGGGGTGGGGGCGGCGATCGGGAGGAGAGAGGCGTAGTTGGTGGCAGTGGGATTAGGGTTTTTGTGGGAAGGGGAGGAAGGAGATGAACACCTGGGAATTTTTGGGGATTTTCGGTGTTTTTATTCTTCTCTTTTTATTCTTTTTCTCTTTTTTAGGGCAGTCCTAGAGTTTTTTTTTTTTTTTGATTAGGTTTTTTTTTCTTTTTTTCTCTTTCTTTTTTTAGGATCATATTACAAGCTAGGGTTTGGAAAAAAGAGAGATATAGGGTTTTGAATTTTTTTAAGAAGAGATCTAGCATTTTGATCAAGGGTTTTGGAAGAAGGAAGACGAAAGTTTTGAAGAGGATTGAGAATCAAAGCTCTGATACCAAAATTGATGTAATATGGGTGGATCACAATCACCTTCAATCTTAAAAAAAGAGGAAACTAAGGTTTTGGAATAGAAATGAAAGAAAAAAATTAGGGTTTGAGGAAAAAAAATAAGAACTGGATAAATTTGAGCTTCACATCCCTTACACCACGGGCTTCATGTCCCTTACATCAATCTCAAGAACTCAAAACTCAATAAATTTAACTAAAAATTTTCAATCATTCAATAATTAAAAAGAAGTCTTGAGGCCTATTTATAAGTTTTACAAGAGTCCAGCTTTCAGAACATAACCGCTGTGGTACTAAACTTTCAAATAAAAGAAAACGACTAATTCAAAAAAAGTAAACTAAATTCAAAATAACTAGAATAAAGTCGAACTAAAAAACACACTACGCCTTCTCCTAATGTGAACATACTCAAGCAGCGCGATGTCCTCATGATCTGGTGGTGCACAAAGAAATCCCAACCCCAATACACATGCATGCACAATTATTTTGGATGTGCTGGTGATGCACATGACCTATGGAGCACAATTTCTAAATTGCATTTGTAGACAAGGAATCAGTCAGTATTTTGGCATGTTGAGTGTGTACAACTGGTGGTGCACAAAATGGGATTATAGAGTACAATATTTTTAAAATCTATTTTTGGTTATCTACTTTACTATTGACCAAGAATGGATCTTTTGGTACCTGTTAAGGATCTTTCTAAAATTTAATAATATTATTAAATCTGAGTTCACAGGTTTGTCATTAAAAAAAAAGCTATCAATAGTTGTGTGGGCCTTGTTGGTTCCCCTTTTTTATTTTCTCACAGGATTGTATTTTTGCGTGACAGACATAGAACATGCCCCCTCTTCTTGCGTTACGTAGCCGCATGCATGCTCATGCTGAATCTATGTTGCACCACCTAAACTACATTGGATGGACTACGTTCTGCATGTTGGTCAGCTGAAGAACTTGTGCCTTCATTATTGGATATACTTGGTAGTTTTGATGAACACCAATAGTTTATAGGTGTTGTGCCCGGTGACAACAACCAACTGAGGATCTCACAAATCTCCAAGCACAAAGAACACCTAACAGCACAAATAATCGCCAGAAGAAAGCACAAAACGTAAACAACAATATTAACGAGGTTCGCCTCAATGCCTACGTCCTCGGGGCAATCCAGAAGAGAGATAGATTACTTTGAGGAAGATTACAATTGCTAATAGCCTCTTTGAATGCAAGAGAGCTCTAGCAAAAACTTTTTCGCAGGTTCCAAACCTTAGAATTAAACAACAGCCTTAAATACACATATTTTCGAAACAGCAGATTTTCACCCAAAACCCGACTGTCGGTCGACCGGTCGGTCGACCGACCCTTCCACCGGTCGACCGGTCGGTCGACTGGGTGCCCAACAGAGAGTTGGGTACTTTCAGTCGGTCGACCGACCTTCAACTTGTGCACGTTGTGCACATCCGGTCGACCGGGCCGGTCGACCGGATAGCCTGTTCTGCTGCTGCTGTGTCCTTTGCCTTTTGTCGTCGATTTCCTTGGCGATCACCTCGACGGCCTCTCGGCTATCTTCCTTGATAATAATCTCTCTTTCCAACAATTCTCCACCTCGGTGAAGATTTTTTCAAATCTGAGCCGAACATCGACTCGAGAGCGGCTGCACCAAAGTGGTTGCCTACGTACCCCTGCCCAAGGGATCAAGCCGTTCGTAGTTCACCCGAATGAGCTTCAGCAAGCTCAAACCACCTGAAGGACATGGAGCAAAGCTTTGCAGTGTGCAAACTTCACTCCCGACACCACCTTCGTTAGCATGTCGGCCGGATTATCTGAAGTGTGAATCTTCAACAAGTCAATGTCACCTTCCTCTAGAATCTCCCGAACGAAATGGTACCTGAAATAAATATGCTTCGTCCTCGCATGATAGACCTGGTTCCTCGCCAAGTAGATGGCGCTCATGCTGTCACAGTTAATCTTAAGCAGATCCTATTCCACGCCCAAGTCATCATGCAACCCCTGAAGCCAGATTGCCTCCTTCATGGCCTCTGTCATAGCCATGTACTCAGCCTCTGTGGTCGACAACGCGACGGTAGACTGCAGTGTGGAGCGCCAACTCACCGGTGCCTGTGAGAATGTGAAGACATATCCCGTCGTCGACCGGCACTTGTCAAGGTCCCCTGCATAGTCTGAATCCACATACCCTATGCATTCTTGCTTTCCAGTGTTGTCCTTCTTAAACACTAGGCCTACATCAATGGTTCCCTTGATGTATCTCAAGATCCATATCACAGCTTCCCAATGACCCTGTCCCGGATCATGCATATATCGACTCACCATGGAGACGGCCTGTGATAGATCTGGCCTCGTACACACCATAGCGTACATCAAGCTACCCACCGCACTGGCATATGGAACGTGAGACATATACTCACTCTCTTGAACACTCCTTGGAGACATCTTTGCAGACAATTTAAAGTGAGGCGTCATAGGTGTACTAACAGACTTGGTATCCTTGCTGATATTAAACCTCTGCAATACCTTCTCCAAATATCCTTTCTGAGTTAAACTCACCTTGCCAGCTCTCCTATCTCTAGTGATCTCCATGCCCAATACTTTTCTAACTTTGCCCAGGTCCTTCATCTCAAACTCTGACGATAGAACTTTCTTCAGAGAATCAATAGCAGATCTCGACCTCGAAGCAATCAACATATCATCTTCATAAAGAAGTAGATAGATATATTCACCTGATGTAGCCTGTTGTAGTACACACATGGGTCATAATGGATACGTGTGTACTTCTTCTTCCTGATGAAGCTATCAAATCGCTTGTACCACTGTCTAGGAGACTGCTTCAATCCGTACAGCGACTTCTTTAGCTTGCATACTAACTCTTCCTTCCCTGCAGTTTTGTAACCTGTGGACTGTGTCATATAGATCTCCTCCTCAAGATCGCCGTGGAGAAAGGCGGTCTTCACATCAAGTTGGTCAAGGTCCAACTCATTCTGCGCAACCAAGGCCAATAGAACACGAATTGACGAGTGTTTAACTACAGGGGAGAATACCTCGTTATAGTCAATTCCTTCCTCTGAGCGTAGCCTTTAGCCACCAACCTTGCCTTGTAGCGCACTGCATCTTCTTGGAGAGATCCTTTCTTCTTAGCATATACCCACTTGCACCCTATGGCCTTCTTCCCCTTGGGTAACTTGGTAAGTTCCCATGTGTCATTCTTATAGAGAGATTGCATCTCTTCATTCATGGCCGCTTTCCACATCCTTGCTTCCGAACTGATTTCAGCTTCTCTGAAGGTAGATGGAATAGCCTCCTCGACGACTGGAAGTGCATACGCGACAACCATATCAGTGGTGAGCCAACCTGGTCTCCTAGTGTTCCTTCTCGGTCTTTCCACTGCAGTAGGATCTGGAACAGTACCCATGACCTGCTCTTGACCCTGTTCAACTTCTTCATCATCTTCTTCCGCTACTTGATCACTGCCCTGTGTCACATTAGGAATGACCCGAACTGATACTGATTCCTCTAGAGATGGTGGATCTGCATCAATCTCCACCTGCTGCAATAGCTCCTTGGTCTTGCTGGTCTCCACCTGCTGAGAGACCATAGGCTTCAGCAAAGAAGCCTCATCGAACGTGACATCCCTGCTGAGTATGAACTTGTTGTCCTTTTGGTCCCAAATCTTGAACCCTTTGGTTCCTCGCTTGAAGCCAACGCACACTCCCTTCTTTGCCCTTGGGTCCAACTTGTCTTCTCTGACATGGTAGTAGGCTGGACATCCGAAGACCCGCAGTAAATCATAGTCACCAACAGCTTTTCCTGACCAAGCTTCAAGTGGAGTCTTCCCCCTTATTGCAGACGACGGTAACTTATTCACAAGATGGCATGCATACGCCAAAGCTTCAGCCTAAAACTTCTTTGACAGTCCTGCATTGGATAACATACACGGACCTTCTCTAGCAAAGTTCGGTTCATCCTCTCAGCCACCCCATTTTGTTGCGGAGTCTCTCGTACCGTGAAGTGTCTCTCTATGCCCTCATCAAGGCATAGCTGTAGGAAAGGATCCGATTTGTACTCTCCTCCATTGTCAGAATGGAGGACCTTGACCTTCCTTCCCGTGCTTCTCTCCAGATTAGCCTTCCACTTCACAAACAGTTCTAGGACTTCATCTTTGTGTCGCATAGTGTACACCCAACAGCGCCTAGAAAAGTCATCAATGAACGACACAAAATAGTGGTTACCTCCAATCGATGCAGTCTTGGTAGGTCCCCATACATCCGTGTGAACATAGTCAAGAATACCCTCTGTGCAGTGTGAAGCTGTGCCAAACTTCACCTTGGTCTTCTTGCCGATGATGCAATGCTCATAGAAATCCAACTTGCAGGTCTCGGCACCTTTCAGCAACCCTTTCTTCACAAGAGCTTGCAATGATTTCTCCCCTGCATGTCCCAGCCTCATGTGCCACAGCCGGGTTGAATCTTCCTTTTGACTGGTAGAAGCTGCCACCTGCCCTGTCACCGTACTACCCTTCAAGTAGTACAAGTTGTTCCGGTGATCAGCCTTCAACACCACCATCGAACCCTTTGTCATTTTAAGAACTCCCTCCTTAATAGACACTCCAAGGCCCAATGATTCCAAAGCTCCTACAGAAATCAAGTTCCTCTTCAACTGAGGTATAAACCTCACTTCTTTCAGCTCCCTCACCATCCCATCAAACATTCTGATTTGAATAGTGCCAATACCCTCCATGACGCACGGATGATCGTCGCCCATGACGACCGAACACCCCTCCAGCTTCTCAAAACTGGTAAACCAGTCCCGATTAGGGCATACATGATATGTTGCACCTGTATCCAAGATCCACTCGTTTTCACCCGAGTAGCCTATGACGGGAGTAGTAACGGAAAAAGAGAACACTGAAGAATCTGAGTCCGATCCATCTGCCTGTGATTTGCTGCTTGCAGTGTTGATCACTTTCGCGAGATTTGCTTCAGACTTTGATTCTTTCTTCTTTCCCTTGAACTTCGGACAGTCTACCTTCCAGTGCCCAATCTCTCTGCAGAAAGTGCACTGATTTCTCTTGAGATCCCTGAAGCCCGGCCTGGACTTCGATCTTCCTCTAACCTCCTTGCCCTTTTTCGATGAACCCCTGCCCCTTACTTCCAGTGCCTCCGCCGATGAGCTTAACTGTGAAGGATGCCTCTCCTTCTTCCTCGTCTCATAACTCGACAGTGCAGACGACATCTCATCATAATCCAAGGTCTGCCTTCCATTGATGAAGGTCAGAGTGAATGTCTCATACTCCTCTACCGGGAGTGAGTTCAAAAAGATGATCGCCTTATCTTCCTCATCTATAGTGACATCCATGTTTATCAAGTCTGTAAGAAGCTTCGTATTGTATGCGTCGGAAAAGGAGGATTCGATTGTAAAATTCTTTTGATTGGATAGAAGATTACAACAGATCGGTCTTCCGATTACAAGGGAGGGAGGATGTTGAGTCTTGAATCCTCCCTTTGTTTAAGGCTGGGTTCTTCAAGTGGCGATGGAGAGTGAATCTTGTTCTCCGTTGGCCGGGTGACCGTCGTGACCTTCCAGGGATCTCCTCTTCGGATGGTAGATAGAGTAACTCAGCTCTGTCTACCAAAACTCTCAAAGAGAAGGTAGGCAAAGAGCAACTTGAACACAGCAAGTTCTCTGAAGGGTTTAACTCTCTCTCTCTTTTCTCTCAGAGCTCTTTTCTTCCAGAAGTCCTCTGACCGAAAATTCGACTGTCAATCCCCTCTCTTCAATTCGTCCGAAAATCTGACCCCTTCTTCATAGCAACGGGGCTATTTATAGGGGTTTCAGGGGCATACGTGCCTCCTAAAAACACTCCATAATGGGGGCTAACTTTTCCCGTTATGTGGGCCGTGATTGGCCCCGAAACCGGGACGGTTACAACTGAGACGCGGGTGTCAGCCCACGCGCCTTGGAGCTGTTAAGACGCGGGTTTTGACCTACGCGCCTTGGTGTGGCTGAGACGCGGCTATGGAGCCTCGCGCCTTGATGCTGCTGAGACGCGGGTTTCGACCCTCGCGCCTTGGTGCGGCTGAGACGCGGGTTTCGACCCTCGCGCCTTGATGCTGCTGTGTTGGCTGAGACGCGGGTTTCGACCCTCGCGCCTTGATGTTGCTGTGTTGGCTGAGACGCGGCTGTCGAGCCTCGCGTCTAGAACTTGGAATTCTGCTTTTAATGGCTTATCTTTTAGTGATTTTTAGACAGCCTACAGAACCCCCTCCAAAGTTTTCGATATTCCGCAGTTAAGTGGGACGGATTTCGAAATACTTTGGACTCTAGCTGAGCTCACCCTTATGACTGGACTGTCAATGCTCCGGGTTTGATCTTGTCTGGAGTATGATCTACGTGAGTGTACTGTGGAACTCTTTGAAGCCACCAAAGTTGATCGTGTTGAGTGTCTAGATGCACAGTCTAAACCTCCCTGATTGCTTTAAGTCTGTCATGGGTACACTTTAAAGCTAGGAGTGGACGGTCGTCTGCTTGTGCCAGTATACTGTTGAACTGTTCTGCAGAAGCGAGGACTGAACGCCAGCTTTAAAGTTGCGACTTTCATAGGGCTGCATCTTTTGGAATGAAAACGCGACTGTTGTTCAGACGCAATTCTTGGGCTGATTGGAAGGATGCGAACTTTTGGAGAGACGCATCTTTTTAGAGTAAAGACGCGACTTGTAAGACGCAACAATGGCCTAGCTGAAGGGATGCGTCCATTGAAGGGGCGCGGCTGTTGGGTGCGAATCCGTGCCATGCCATGAGTGCACTGCCACGTGTCCTGTGGAGCCGACGGGACACTTTCTTTTTGGCGTGCGAACTTCACGCTGCATTAAATGCACTGTCCATGCGTCAGGCGGTGATTCGGCGTCGAGCCAAGCGCCGCGTATCTTTGCGAATCACCGTGCCTATAAAGGGCGACAGTCATTGAGAGAGTCATTATCAATCTCTCTTTCGTCTTCGCTTGCATCTGTTAGGGTTTTGAGAAAGAAGTTCTCTTTGTTCCCTTCTCTTCCGTCTAGCATTAGATTCTTGCTTCGCAATGGCACCCAAGGCCAAGCGAACTGCTTCATCGTCGAAGGCGGTCGTCACTGAGGCCCAAAGGGGCGGTTCCTCCATGGATGAAGATGACCCAGAGCTTTCATGCTTCTGTTTGGTCTCTTCAGAAGATTACCACTGTCAAGTGATTTTAATAACAGAAAGCGTCTCTTTGAGCACCTTTTATGTCCGCGCTTCAATGCAGAGAGTTCAACTCTTAATAGAGGCCTCTGTGGGTACGCCTTCTTGATTTGCCATGATATTTTTAACCCAGCCAGTTTTGAATTTTGATATCTCTTAAAGAGATATCATCAACTGGATTTTCTTCTGAAGTCTTAGTTGGTGCATTCCTTTTCTGGAATTTGTGCCATCGACTTAAACTTCTCTGGACGCCAATACAGTGGGCTTTGGCCCCTGGCTGCCGGTTTTGCACACAGAGCTTGCGCCTTGAGGGCATTGACTTGGAAGAATTCTAACTTCGGGCTGAAGGTTTCAGGCTTGCATTTTGCAACTCCTGTTCATTCAAAGGGAGATGACATCTGATTCTCTTCACGTCTCGTCCTTTAAGCGCGGATGTAAAATGAGACTGCGTCTGAATTCTGTGTATATCACAATTTTGACCGCGTCTGTTTCTGTCGCCGCAGATGTTCGCTGCGCGGGTCATTCCCGCGTCTGAAGTCCTCAGCGATAGCTGCGTTTGTCACTTAGTGTCTTCTATTGAAGTATACTAAGCTTCAGATTTTCTAATTTTGTTGCTCCTTGCAGTAGGCTTGATCATCCTTTTTCATGTTCGCTGGGCCCTTGGGAGAATATATCGGCCAGCGAACTTGGTCGATGGACGACCACAGGAGAAGAAGTCATGACTCCTTTCTTCAGGAGATTGGGACCGGACTCTCGCCAAGATCTCTTTGAATTCGACGCACCAGTCATGCTTCTTGGCATGGCATGGTCAGAGTAAGGATGGCGGCGGGGGTAGCGGTGGATATAGTGGTGGGTGGCATCCCCTGTGAGGTCTTAAAACCTCCTCTCTTACCCCAGAAGTGACATCGAGGAAACTCCATGCTCACTGGATGACCTTCTGGTGGAAGAGATGTTCATCAACGAAGGATCACACCCCCACTTCAGATGGTCAGGTGGAGTCAGAAGACTCTGCTGCCTTTCGACCTCAAGAAACACCATTGTTCTCGATCAACCAAGGACTTCTTCGATGTTTACATCATGCATCGTGGTGCAACCAGCTTCTGATCATTGCCATGACGTCTGATCCTACTTTGATGCCCTTCCAAATATCTTGTACCTGGAATTATATGCAGCTTTGAGGAGTGAGTGCAACCTCTGAGAGGGAGAGGGACTTCTTTGTGTACTCCTTAATTGTAGCACTCAATCTCATTGTATAAGATAGCGTTTTGTATCACTTTCATATGCCTGGATATAAATAAAAGTGACACTTTTCTTTTGTCTCTTCTATTGTCTTGAACTCTTTTGTCTCTTTTTAGTCAGACGCATAGAAGCAAAGAATCTTTGGCTTGTCAAAACTATGATGAAAATTTTAACAAGTCAAATTTTGTGGAGAAAAGATCCTATCTGAGTAACCCCACAATGCTGTCAGAGGTGTGATATTAACTTGACAGAGATAAGATAATTTTGGTGGGCCTGCCACTTTATAAAAAGAAAGTGACAGGTTGAATTGGTACCCCCAGGGAAGATGAACTTTTATCAGAGGTCTAGGATTAACTTGATTAAGATCAGCTGGGGAGTTAATGAAAACACTGCTAATGGTGTAATGTTAACCTAACAATGTTTTTTTTTTGGGTAGACTTGTTGTTCTGTTGAGGAGAATAACAAGTGAGGCTAGATTCGCGGGGATCTAGGAAAGTTTTTACCGTTAGAGGTGTGATATTAACTTAACGGGTTGAAAGTTATCTTGTCAGAAGTGTGATGTTAACTTGATAAGAATGTGAATCAGAGGTGTGATATTAACTTGACTCAGAAGCATTTCAGCTTTCATTTGGGAAAACTGAAAGTGTCATTGTCATAGGTGTAACGTTTAACTTGACAATGAGGGTAATGCTAGAGGTGTAATTTTGAACTTGGCATTAGTCATCTCGACTTTGACAAGGAAGTCCGAGGAAAAGTCATGGCCATAAGTGTATTGTTGAACTTGGCGATGACCTGGATTCTAGAGGTGTAGTGTTAAACTTAGCATCGTTCATTTCAGTTTCGATATGGAAGTCTGAAGGAAGGTGACTGTCAGAGGTGTGATGTTAACTTGACAGAAACTCGATGTACTATTTAGAAGTATAGTGTTAACTTAACAGTAATTTGTCAGAGGTGTGGTATTAACTTGACAGAAATTGATTTGCGATATGAGCAGTTTGAGGACCTGTCATTCCATTAATGAGAATTGACAAGTGGAGTTTAAAAATGTCAGAGGTATAACGTTAACTTGACAAATTTGGATTTGCGATATGAGCATTTTGAAGGCTTGCCATTCTATTGATGAGAATTGACAAGTGGAGTTTGAAGTGCCAGAGGTATAGTGTTAACTTGGCAACGACTGTATTTCGTAGACTTACCATTCTGTGGATGAGAATTGGTAAGAGATTTTGGAGGGGAGAGTGGAGTCAGGTCCACTTAGGATTTTTAGCAAACCCTCAGCTATCAACGGATTTGAGGTGCCTTTACCAACTACCGTTTGAGTTGGGCTAGCCATGCTATTCCCCTCAGCATGATGAGTTGTCGAAAATTTATGTTGGGCTTAGAAGCCAACATTTTCCTCTATCCTTAGCCGTTGGAGGCGTCGGATCAAATGGGAACATGTCCCTTAGGATTTTTAGCAAATCCTCAGCTGTCAACGGGTTTGATATGCCTTTACCAACTACTGTTTGAGTTGGGCTAGCCATGCTATTCCCTTAGCATGATGAGTTGTCGAAGATTTATGTTGGGCTTAGAAGCCAACATTTTCCTTTATCCTTAGCCGTCGGAGGCGTCGAATGTTTTAATGAAGAAATTCTTCTTGTTTTGATCAGAGGTGCAATTTTGAACTTGATCTGAGGAAGAACACTATCTAAGGATAGTATTTCTTCAAGAATCTGCCATTGATCGGCATCATGAGTGTATCGCCATTTGAAGTTATGAGGCGATACGATCCATTTGAGTAGACTGACTCTACTACAAATGGTCCTTCCCATTTGGGCTGGAATTTTCCTTTTGTCTTGTGCGTCATCACCATGGGTCTTCTGACGGCTAAGACAAGGTCACCTTTCTTGAAAGTTCGCACTTTAACTTTCTTGTTGAAGGCTCTAGTAATTCGAGCTTGGTAAAGCTCGATTTGCTGTTGGGCCTGCAGACGTTTGTCATCTAAGGCTTTTAATTCTTGGAGTTGCTGTCGATGCTTCTCCTCTGTTGTCATCTCCGCTGTCAGGCGATGCGTAGGGATGGAATTTGAATTTCGAGTGGAAGGACAGCTTCACACCCATATACCAAAGAAAATGGCGTAGCTTTAGTCGGGGCTCGGACAGTTGTGCGGTAAGCCCATAAGCAATCACCTAGCTTGTCGTCCCAGTCACGTTGACTTTTCGAGACGAATTTCTTGAGAAGCTTGCCAATGGTCTTGTTAAAAGCTTCTGCGAGGCCGTTAGCGGCGGGGGTAGTATGCCGTTGAGGACACACTCTGGATTCTGAACTTGGCGCAGAATCTCTGGAAAGCTTTGCTGATGAACTGGGGTCCATTATCATGGACAATTCGCCGAGGTACGCCAAAACGGTAAATGACGTGATGCTTCACGAACTTGATCACATCAGATGACTTCACCTCCTTCAAAGGAACAGCCTCAGCCCATTTGGAGAAGTAATCAGTTATTGCCAAAAAATAAACGATGTCCTTTTGATGACGGCGGGTTGATAGGGCCAACCACATCCATCCCCCACATTTCAAATGGCCAAGTAGAAGCCGTGGAGTGAAGGTAGCCTGGTGCTTGATGGATGAAATCGCCATGTACTTGGCAGGCGTGACATCTTTTGGCATAGGTGATGGCGTCAGCGATCATCTTGGGCCAATAATATCCCAACCTTTGGAGTCGGTATGCAAGTTTTGGGCCAGGTTGATGGGCTCCACACATGCCGTCATGGGCTTCTTTCAATACCTCCTGTGCCTCTTTTTGTGAAAGGCAGTGAAGCAAGATCCCGTCATGCGATCG
Organism: Agave tequilana; assembly: GCA_038442645.1. Taxonomy (NCBI): domain Eukaryota; kingdom Viridiplantae; phylum Streptophyta; class Magnoliopsida; order Asparagales; family Asparagaceae; genus Agave; species Agave tequilana. Next base: position 15,782 of record JAVJIF010020268.1, on the reverse strand, counting down.
ACGATACAGTGTTCGTGTAATCGCATTATAGTAGAATTTGGGGGCTTTCCTTCGAATGGCAGCCGCTTCCTTGGTATCCTCAGGCAAGATGCCATATAGGACATAATCAATGTAGGGGAATCGCCAGTCTCTAGGCTCTGGATCAGTTGACAATTCCAGCGCTTCTTTACTTTGAGAATCTCCCTTTGACTCCTGATAGTCCTTGAGAGCAATTCTCGGGCAATACAGGTCATGGCTGTAGACGAATATCTTCTCCATTGCTCCAGCTGGAAGAGCTAAGGAGGCCGCGAGGGATGCCAGTGCATCTGCATGCGTATTTTGCCTGCGCGGTACATGGTCGATGTAGAAGTTTGTAAACTTCCCAGCCATGTGGACGGTTGCGTTGTAATAGGGTACTAGGTCTTCATGTCTGACTTCGTACTCCCCGCGAACCTGGCTAACGATGAGTTTGGAGTCGCCGTATGCCTCGAGATTTTTAACGCCAATCTCATCGGCGAACTGCATCCCAATCAAAAGAGCGTTGTACTCCGCTACAGTGTTGGAGCAAGAATCGGTAAGCGAAATGGCTCGGGGAATCACATAATTCTGTGGGGAGACGAGTACTACTCCTACTCCTGCTACTAGTGTCCTTTTGGGCTTGTTCTGGATGCACCGTCAAAGAAGAGTTGCAACATTTGACTTTCAAATGATGTCTGAGTCAAACAGACTTCGGCCACTTCATCCGGGAGATCCTCGTAGAGTTTGGTTGCCCTCGGATCCGGGTGCTCAGTTAGGAAATCCGCCACCGCTTGTCCCTTAATAGCTTTTTGTGGTAAAAAGTGCATCTCATATTGGGATAGCAATATGGCCCATTTTGCTAGCCGGCCGTTCAATGATGAAGGCTTAGTCATAAGTAACCTCAGGGGGTTGACTTTTGATATGACATTTATAGTTTGGCCTACCAGATAGTGTCACATTTTCTGAATGGCGAACACTAATGCCAAACATTCCTTCTTGATCGGGTTGTACCGATGTTCAGCTCCGATCATTGTTCTACTCAGATAGTAGATCGCTTTTTCTCGTCCTTGATCATCATTCTGGGCTAGTAGAGCTCCCAAAGAATGATGCATTGCTCGAACGTATACCAGGAAAGGTTTTCCGGATATCGGGGCTGCAAGGACTGGTGGTTGGGTGAGGTAGTGCTTGATTTCCTCAAATGCTTGTTGGCAAGCGTCGTCCCAAATGAACGAAACACCCTTCTTCATTAGTTTAGCGAAGGGTTGACATCTTCCAGAGAGGTTTGAGATGAACCTGCAGATGTACGCCAATGTCCTTGCAATCCCCTGAGTTCCTTGAGATTTCTCGGAGGTTGCATCTCCTGGATAGCGCGAACCTTTTCCGGGTCTAAATGGATTCCTGTGGAAGTCAATACAAACCCTAGGAACTTGCCGCTGGCCACCCCCAGGAAAGAATTGGTAGGGTTCATCTTCAACTGATGGGCCCGCATGATGTCGAAGACAACTTTTAGATCAGTGATATGATCACCTTTAGCGCGGCTTTTTACTGCAATGTCATCAACATAGCATTCCACTGTTTTGCGCATTTGCTGCTGGAAAATGGCGTTCATAGCCCTTTGATATGTTGCCCCCGCATTCTTCAGTCCGAAGGGCATGACGGTATAGCAGTAGACCCCCAGTGGTGTTCTGAAGGAGGTGTGCTTTTTCGTCATCAGGATACATTTTGATTTGATTATATCCTGAGAATCCGTCCATGAAGGACATTCGTTCGAATCCACATGTATTGTCAATCATGACATCTGTGATTGGCAGCGAGAATTCGTCCTTGGGACAGGCCTCGTTCAGATCACAAAAATCGATGCAGATTCAGATCTTTCCGTTCTTATTGGCAACGGGGACGATGTTGGCTACCCAATCGGGATGTTGCTCTTCCCTGATGAAGCCAGAATCTATGAGCTTTCTGATTTCTGACTGAATTGCCTCAATTATTTCTGGACGGAACCGTCGCTGTTGTTGTTTGACAGGGGACTTGGTCTCTGCTGCCAAGTTATCCTTCCTTTTGTCTTGGAGGGATGTGTTTGGCGCACGCCTCATTGACCTTTCAGGCCTGGGTCTATTTTCTTCCGCTCTGACGCGGGCGACAATCTCCTCAGCCTGTTCACCTTGTTGGACTAATTGTTTCCAGGTGCGGCTTTCAGCAACTCCTATTTGAGTAAGGAGTGAGGTTTGGAGATTGTGGCGGCATGTTTCTACCAAGGTAACCTGGGTCATACCGCTCGGGCATCGGAGTGCCACGTTCCGAAATCTTTTCACGAAAGACTTAACGGACTCTCCCTTTCGCTGCTTGGTGGCTAAAAGGGTAGGCATGTTGACCTCCGAGTCATCTTCAAAGAAGCGTGTTAAGAAAAGCTTCTCCAAATCACCCCAGTTCTTGATGGAACCTTCAGGGAGCTTCATGAACCATTCAAAGGCCAGCCCTTTTAGGGTGCCGATGAATAAACGCGCCAGGATGGCGTCGTTATCTACCACATTCCCAGTTTGGGACTTGAAATAGTAGATGTGTTGGTTCGGTGAACCTTTCCCATCAAATGCTTGGAGGGTTGGAGCCTTGAACTTGGGCGGGTACGGAACCAGGTCCCATTCGGCTGGATATGGGCGGACCACCCCTGCTTCTTGGAGACCTTTCCGATTGGTAAGGGCTTCAAGGCGCTGCTCCAACTGATTCATTCTTTTAGAATGAACCTTTCTCTGGTCTTGATCGTTCTTCTCCTGCGATGAGGATTTAGACGAACCAGAGGTGGGTTGCTCTTTCTTCTCGGAGTGTTCGGAAGATGAGCTTTCTCCCTCTTTTTGTTTGCCCTTAGACTTTCTAGGGGGAGATTTCCTCCTGTCTTCGAGCAACTGTGCGAGCATCTGCTTGAGAGAGTCGATGGATTCTTGCTGAGCACGAATCATCTCGAGTTGTTCCTTCTGGACCTGGGCTTGCTGCTCCAAGCGCTTAGCGGTCTCCTCAGGAGTGCTCGTCATGTATGTGAAGGCCTTTTTCTCTATAGAAGAGTTTGAGGCCTGCGACTCTGCAATGGCAGGGTGCGAGTAATTAATCTCAATGCCCGGGCTAGGGCATTGTAGTTAATCGGGGGGATAGCCCGGTCCGGGTGCGAGTATGTCAGTACACTCCTTCCGGTTCAGAGTCAGACTCGTCGGAGCTGACTACAGGCTGTTTTTCCCTGCTCCTGCTCGCCATGTTAGCAGTGAGTTCTGGATACTCAGTGTCAGAGAAGATCCTCCGCCTGTAAGAGCGTCTTCTTTTGGCTGCTGGGGGAATCAGGGTCCGCTGTCTAACTAAGGACTGCTGGTTCCCGCCTGAACCGCAACGGCACTAAGAGAGCATGGAGATGAGCCATTGGCAGTAACATGATGAAGTGGTTTGATTGGCACTTCTTTTCTTTGTCAAGTAATCCCTTAGATCCATGGAAAGAGGATCAAAGAGATTAGCCTCGCCACTTCGAGGGCGGGAGGCATCCTTGCACTGTACAGCTTGGACGCAGGATTTAGAGACGCGGTTCTTTTAGGACGCGTGCCTGGCGTCTCTGTTGAGAAGAGACGCAGCTGTCGCGTTACTGCTTGGTGCGTCGGGGCAGGGACGCTTGAGAGAGAGTGGGCTGCTGGGCCCTACGCCTAAGGGCGCGTGCCTCTTGTACCTGACGAGGAGCGCAGGCTTCGCCTTCGCGTTTGGTGAGTTGGACTTCAGAGGACCTAATTTGGGGAGTCTCGCATTTGGGCCGCCAAACGCGGACTTCGCGTGCTGGACGTGGCACAGCCAAGGCCCCGGATTGAACTTCGCGTCCTGCCTCAGTTGGACGATCAGAAGTCCCAACTTGCAGTTGGCGCGCACGCCTCCTCTGTCGACGCTCAGCGTTTCAGTTGCGTCATGGAGGTGGAGAGAAACCAACGACGACTTGGTGCTGAGGGAGAAGGTGGACTGGCTGGACACCAGAGATTTTGACCGCGCGGGTCTCTTGGGAGACGCTGACGCGTGTGTTCTGCATGGCGCGGTTGGTCGCAACGGCAGTTGTGTTTAGGACCACGCGGGTCTCCTTAGAGACGTTGACGCGTGTATCCTGCTTGGCACAGTTGGCTGCCACACCCTTTGCAGCAGCCGCGCCTGAGAGAGACTCAGAGCGGGTTTCGGGGCAAGTCCCCGTAGAGACCTTGCGACAGACGCGGGTCTTAGGGCTCTTGGAGCCGGAAGAGAGAAACTCTTCATACTTTGCCTGGTCAAACTCGACGACGAGTGATTCGACCATCTTCCCCTTATGGAGGACGTCACCTTGCGCCACGATTTGTTCGTCAGTGACAAATGTAGTCCCCAGCGGAGTCGCCATCTCTTGTATGCGTCGGAAAAGGAGGATTCGATTATAAAATTCTTTTGATTGGATAGAAGATTACAACAGATCGGTCTTCCGATTACAAGGGAGGGAGGATGTTGAGTCTTGAATCCTCCCTTTGTTTAAGGCTGGGTTCTTCAAGTGGCGATGGAGAGTGAGTCTTGTTCTCCGTTGACCGGGTGACCGTCGTGACCTTCCAGGGATCTCCTCTTCGGATGGTAGATGGAGTAACTCAGCTCTGTCTACCAAAACTCTCAAAGAGAAGGTAGGTAAAGAGCAACTTGAACACAGCAAGTTCTCTGAAGGGTTTAACTCTCTCTCTTTCTCTCAGAGCTCTTTTCTTTCAGAAGTCCTCTGACCGAAAATTCGACTGTCAATCCCCTCTCTTCAATTCGTCCGAAAATCCGACCTCTTCTTCATAGCGACGGGGCTATTTATAGGGGTTTCAGGGGCATACGTGCCTCCTAAAAACACTCCATAATAGGGGCTAACTTTTCCCGTTATCTGGGCCGTGATTGGCCCCGAAACCGGGACGGTTACAACTGAGACACGGGTGTCAGCCTACGCGCCTTGGAGCTGTTGAGACGCGGGTTTTGACCTACGCGCCTTGGTGTGGCTGAGACGCGGCTGTTGAGCCTCGCGCCTTGGTGCGGCTGAGACGCGGGTTTCGACCCTCGCGCCTTGGTGCGGCTGAGACGCGGGTTTCGACCCTCGCGCCTTGATGCTGCTGTGTTGGCTGAGACGCGGGTTTTGACCCTCGCGCCTTGATGTTGCTGTGTTGGCTGAGACGCGGTTGTCGAGCCTCGCGTTTAGAACTTGGAATTCTGCTTTTTAATGGCTTGTCCTTTAGTGATTTTTAGACAGCCTACACGTATATCGGTTGATGTGCTCATTTACTGTGCTCCCCTTCTTCATTTGAAAACTATACAGCTTACTCTTAAGCTGCAACCTGGACTCAACACTTTTAGTCAGGTATTTCTTTGCAAGGGTGTCCCACAGCTTCTTTGCCGACATCTCATATTGTGCAAGATATTTTATGTCTTGCGACAAACATGAACGTATCAAGCCACATGCCGACCTGTTCATCTTCGCCTACTCTTCATCAGTGGTCGTGCTCTTCTTCTTCTCCAATAGGAGAGTGTCCTCGAGGTTTGATGCATTCAGCGCATCCATAACCTCGCATCTCCACATACCGAAGTTATTAGTACCATTGAACTTAACAACTTCAATCCTAGGGTGAGAATTCATTGTCTTAACCGATGCAATTTCCTCTGCCATTTAGATTTCTCTGATCTTCTATCTATGCGGAAGAACAATCAACTGGAAATAGATCTCTACTCAGATAAAAATTAGATTTTTACCTTTCCCTTGAAACCCTAGATCGAGTTTCTCTCTGGATCTACTTCATCACAGATTCAACGAGCTCTTCTTGCGTCTTCAGAAATCCCAAGCGCAACCTAGAGGCTCTTATACCACTTGTTGTGCCCGGTGACAACAACCAACTGAGGATCTCACAAATCTCCAAGCACAAAGAACACCCAACAGCACAAATAATCATCAGAAGAAAGCACAAAACGCAAACAACAATATTAACGAGGTTCGGCCACAATGCCTACGTCCGTGGGGCAATCCAGAAGAGAGATAGATTACTTTGAGGAAGATTACAATTGCTAATAGTCTCTTTGAATGCAAGAGAGCTCAGCAAAAACTTTTTCGCAGGTTCCAAACCCTAGAATTAAACAACAGCCTTAAATACACAGATTTTCAAAACAGCAGATTTTCACCCAAAACCCGACTGTCGGTCGACCGGTCGGTCGACCGACCCTTCCACCGGTCGACCGGTCGGTCGACTGGGTGCCAACAGAGAGTTGGGTACTTTCAGTCGGTCGACCGAGCTTCAACTTGTGCACGTTGTGCACGTCTGGTCGACCGGCCCGATTGACCGGATAGCCTGTTCTGCTGCTGCTGCTATTTTTCTGCTGCTGTCTCCTTTGCCTTTCGTCGTCGATTTCCTTGGCGATCACCTCGACGACTTCTCGGCTATCTTCCTTGATAATAGTCTCTCTTTCCAACAATAGGGACGTAAACGGATTGGGTTCAGGTTTACCATATTTGCTTCTGAATTCATTTATTGAATATGAATTCAAATACAGTTAATTTTCGAAAAAGAAATCTAGTATTCATATTCAGTAAAAATGGATATGGATGTGAACATTGTTGTAAAAAGCCCTCCTTTAGCGCCCGCTTTCATTATGTCCGCTTTGGGACACTTTAGCTCCCATTTTTAAATTTAGAAGATTTTAACTTCATATGTATCATCTTCTTATACTGATACTAATTGTTACATTAAGATTTCAGTGCTACTCTTGTTATTTTCTTTAATGGGCATGAACTTTCTTAATTTTTAATGTTTTCTCTAATTTTTCTACGTTTACTATTTTTTATTTTTCAACAAATTCTTGGCACTTTTTGCTGCTAAAGCCCGCCAAAACCTAAGTCTTGCTTGCGGCTTTACTTTCGCTTTTACTTTCCATTACACTGGACATGAACCGGACATGGAAAATGACCATATTTGGATATATACACATATTGATACTTATGGTGTGGAACATTTTGTGAAAGCGAAAAGGTTGTCTTCTATGAAAGTGGTGCAGAGGAAGCCATGATAAAATTAATGCGGATCTCAAATTCCTAATTATCTTATTGGGTTAGAGCTACCTAATTGCTGGAGTTAATGAGTTATAGAGAATTCCTTTGCTTTTGTGAATCAAATGATTTGCGCATTGACCAGGTAAAACTTTTATTTAAAATCATGAGTAAGGGCAAGTGTCAGTTAGCAATGAATTTTGATTATGACAAAGAAGGGCAAGAGATGAATTAATACTTCAATAGTTATGCAACTATTAAAAACAGTGGTATTTGCTAGCAATAACATCATGGAGGCAACCAATAAATATTGATTGATGTGAAATCGATATATAATCATGGTGAAGGTGTCTAAATACAAACTAGATATGCGTATATTATCTTAGAGTGGATATCCAAATCTGAATCTAGATTTTAAGTTTGTATTGATATCCGTAGTTGGGGAAAATCTGGTTTTGATATCCATATCCTTATATGGATAGATAGGGTATTTTGATATCAATATCCACATCTAAGAGAATAAAAATATGGATTTGATAGAACAATCCACATCAATTTACATATTTAAATAGTTATATTGATATTCTATTTGCAAGGAATTACTCAAGGTTTGAAATCTTAGAACCGATACTAGTATTAGCCGAAGGCTTACGGTATCCCTTATTGGCAATATAGTGAACACACACACACATCAAGCGTTTCTGAAGAAGTAATTAAATTTTAGAAAAAAATTATAATAATTAACAATGTTTTGATATTTTTTTTGGAATAATTGATGGAGTTGTTTAACCACATTCTGACAAAATATTGTATGGCATAGTAGCTGGTGCCGTAGATGCATAAGATATTTAAAAAATAGCTTCTAACTCATATGAATAAGTAAAATAGGTTAAAGAGATTTTTATTACAAACTTAGTTATTGCTCGGATTTTGCTAGGGTGTAAATGAAAAAAAAATTCATAGCATAAAGTAGACATTTGATATGCTTCATATTTGAGTCATACTCATGAATTGTTGTATATATCCTCCTTGGTTGACTATGGGTTGGGTACTTGGGTTGTATATATCTATTTAAGTGTAGACAACACTAACTCTCTTCATGCCATTGAGCCAAAAAAGTTCAAATAAGAAATGGCACAAACTCGACGTAGAGAAAAAATGTTAGATTTCAGCAAAACTGCTTTTTTTTTTTTTTTGAAACTTTTTTCCCCCAATGATTATGTCTCTGTGAATGAGTTGAATGGATTGGTGGTACCATTGGCACTGGGGTTAATTTATAGCTTAGTAGCTTCAGATTTCAGCTTTAACTCAGCGAAATCCCACAGTTTTTTAGAAGAATGTCTGATTAATTGGACGCAGATGAGTTGTCAGGTTGGTGGGGGGTTGCATGGTGGGGGTTGCAGGGCATGAGACAGACAAGGTAGCTGCAATTCTTCTTCTTCTTCCTGCTTTTAGAATTTTGAAAGGAAAAAAAATAATAAAAAACAAGAGAAGCAAAAATTTTCTGGTTGGTTGATATTAGTTTCAGTATTGAGTTGATACTCTCTTGAGTAGGGAAAAACCCAATTCAGTATTAGCCATACATATTGAATTGGAGATATTTCAAATCTTGGGATCACAAATATTTTCCTTCATGTTTGTTGGTTTTGGCGAATCAGTAACTTTTTCAGAGTGAAGCCTGCTTTGTCTCATATTATTTAACTTTCTGAAGTTTTACTAATTTTTGGATTAAGGTAATTCAGGTTTTAGGCACTTGTGGATTCTGTGCCTCTTTTCCTATATAAACATAGTGCCTGAGGTACAGTATAATTTGAATCTTAGCGGCATCTGAGGCCCGATTTTATTCCGTAAACTAGTGCATGAAATTGAACTGTGAAGGTGAAGTGAGGGCAGGAGGGATTATTATTGAGCTTTGTTGAAGTTTTAGAAAATTAAGGTTTTGGTCTCATATAGTTAGGGGAGAAAAAGGTTGTTTGGAAGAGTTTGTGGCTTCAACTTTTAACAATTTCGAAAAAAGAACCAAATATGTGTTAGCCTATCCTCCTATCCTAACAATATAGTTCCATTCTGCTGAAATTTGCAACATAAATATGATATTTCCGATTAAACATCTTAACCATCTCCAAACTATTGTTTCAAGAATTATATTGCTAATCAACTGCTTTGAGATTCTGTGTCTAGTTTCCGCATCTTGGTTTTTGTTTATTTGCTCCATGTAAGATTTTTCCTCTGCAATCCACATGGATCATCAAATAGTTTTAGTCCAATTCCTCCCCCCTCCCCACTACCCAGATCCCAGAAAAGAGCTAGGCAGTAAAAATCTTTAGCTTTTGATATTGTTTCCTTTAATTGGCATATTATACAGATGAATGAATAGCATTGAAGGTGGTTACTCTACAATCAAGTGTTTATTACTTAATAAACTAAATATTAATTGCCGATACCTATTGACAAAGAAAAGTTCTGAACTCTCAAAAAATTGATTACAAAGTACTTGATTCGGAAAGAAGAGAAAATGGAACTTCATTTACAAATTGATCACAAAGTACTTAAATTTTAATGTAAAGGCATTGGGCGCGTTTGTGTGGATTCACATCCTCCGTTGATATCTTTGTTCTTCCATTGTTGGATGTCAATGATCTGCCTACTGAGGTTTGGGAAGCAAAATATCCATGTTCTTTACTTTATTCTCTCAAACTCTCCTGCTTCTGTGCGTCCATCAAAGAAAAGGAGTCAATTTCTGTTTACCTTGTTGAAGTGTGTAGACTTCTACATTGGGGGGAGCCCCTTCAGTTCAAAGGCCAATCTACCAATATTACTTAAATTCTTTATTATTTTTAATAAATTCAAAAATCTGTCTTTGTAAATGGAATAGCTGTTTAATGATGCATTCATCCACCAAGTGTGGGGGGAGAGGGTAAAATCTTATTGATAGAGTTTTTTAAACTCTGTTGAAGGTTAACCAAAGATCGATGTAAATACGAGAGCGTATCAGTCGTATCAATGATAGATTGCATAGAAGGAACAGTACCTAGTCGATTAGGCATTTGACCTAGTCGACTAATAAAACAAACAGAGTTTTGAAAAATCTATTTCATTACAGACTAGTCGACTAGGCTAAATCCCTAGTCGACTAATATGAGTTATTAGTCGACTAGGATATTTTCTAATCGACTAGGAAATTTTCTAGCCGACTAATCGGTTGCAACGACCTGTTTCTAAATCTGATTCTGAATTCATTTCGGATCTGAATTAGGTATTTTTAGTTTTTTTTTCCTGGTGATTTTTTGCCTATATAAAGAGGGGTAGTGTCCTCAATACCTGTAACCTGAAATCGATTGATTCAATAAGAATTCTCTCCGCTTGTCCCGAGGACGTAGGCAAATTGCCGAATCTCGTTAAATCTTGTGTTCTCTCTTTTTTCTTTATTTAATTGTTCGTGCGATTGGTGACTATTCTCTGGTGTCCATCTTCTCTATTGTTTGGATTAGCAACAAGTGGTATTAGAGCATTTCATGTTTGACGGGGAGTTTTTTCGTTCAAGTGGAGCAAATCAACTTGGAGACTGTCTACAGTTTCGTTCGGAGGTAAAGATCTGATCTTTCTATTTGGATTTATTTTCAGTAATTATTTTCCGCATTGTGTTGAGAAATTTATTGAGAAAATGGCTGGAGAAAGTCCATCCACAGTGAAATCTTTGAATCCACATCTGATGAAGATCAATGTGGTAAAGTTTGATGGTACGGACAATTTTGAAATGTTGAGGTGTGAGGTGATGGAAGTATTGACGACATCAAACCTTTAAGACACTCTACGATTGAAAGAAAAACTAGAGGAGACTTCTGAAAAGTATTGGGGCAAGATGAACAGGATCGCGTGTGATCTTATAAGGTCTTGTTTGACAGAAGACATCAAGTATCATGTATTATATGACACGTCTGCAATGAAGATATGGGAGATTCTCAAGAAGAAATATCTGATGAAGAGTATCAAGTCTCGACTACTTCTAAAGAGGAGGTTTTATCGCTTCATGTTGAATAAGGGACTCTCTATTGCTGAGCACATGAATAACTACACAAAGTTTTTTACAGAATTGGTTAATGTGGATGTGAATATCGAAAAAGAGGATAAGGTGTTAATTTTTTAAAATTCTCTTTCTGATGAAGAGTATGAGACATTTTCTCACCTTGATTAATTGGAAACAATCACTTAACTATAATAATGTGTCCTCTGCTCTTGTAAATTATGAAGTGAGGAAGAAAGATAAGCAATCTTCTTCTAATAGTACATCAGCAGAGGCGTTAGTAGTAAGAGGCAGGGGTTCTAATCAGAAGGGCAAAGGAGCTCGCGGGAGATCAAAGTCCAGATCAGGGTTCAGAGATTTGAAGAAGAACCAGTGTACTTTCTGCAAAGAACTAGGGCATTGAAAGATTTATTGTCCAAGGATTAAGGATAAGAAAAAGGAAAAAGAGTCAAAGACCGAAGCAAATTTTACACATGTGATCAATACCCAATCGGGTTATACTTCACAGGTAATGGATCGAATTCAGACTCATCTATATTTTATTCTCAGTCACTATTCCTACCATAGGATACTCAGGTGATTCTGAGTCGATCGATACAAGAGCTACCTATCATGTATGTCCCAACAGAGATTAGTTTTCTAGTTTTGACAGACTATGGGTGATGATCGTCTATGTCATATGGAAGGGATAGGTACTGTCTTGTTCAAGATGTCTAACGGGATGGTGCAGGAATTGAAAGATGTGAGGTATGTTCCTCAACTGAAAAGGAATCTTATCTCTATTGGTGCCTTGAAAGCATTGGGTCATAAAGTACCTATTAGAGATGGAGTTCTCAAGATGATTAAAGCCTCAATGATTGTTTTGAAGGACGTCCGACATAATAATCTTTACTACTTGAAGGATAGTACAGTTACATGACAAGTAGAGATTTCTACAAATTCAGATAATGATTGCATTCAACTCTGCCATATAAGGCTCGAACATAGAGGAGAAAAGTCTTTACAACCTCTTACAAAGTAAGGTTTATTGAAAGGTGCCAGTATTTGTAAATTAAAATTTTGTGAATATTGCATCATCAGAAAGAATACCAAGGTAAGATTTGGCACCGTAACTCATTGCATCGAGAGAATTCTAGATTATGTTCACACAGATGTCTGGGAACCTACCAAGACGGCATCTATTGGAGGTAACCACTACTTTATGTTTTTTATAGATGATTACTCTATGCGATGTGGGTATATACCACGAAACACAAAGGAGAAGTCCTGGAGTAATTTGTGGAGTGGAAGAAAAAAAAATAGAAAAGAATATGGAAAGGAAAATCAAGGTACTCCGTTCAGACAATAGAGGAGAGTATGCAAGCGATTTTTTCCTACAGCTATATCGCGATGAGGGCATGAAGATACTTCACAGTAACAGAAACACGACAACAAAAGAGGGTGGCTGAAAGGATGAACATGACCTCGCTAGAGAAGGTTCGTTGCATGTTATCTAACGCCAGTATATCGAAATCTTTTTGGGCTGAGGCATTGGCGTATGCTTATGTAACACCCCGTTCCCAGAATACATACTTTTTTACATATTCAGATTTTTTATCATATTTTTTCAATTTACTTACCGCATTTATTTTGTTTTGTAATTATTTATGTGATTGTTTTACATTGGATCCGAATTCGTGAACACGGAGTCAGCTCTAGTCTGAACCGGGGACCCGATTTTAGTGCATTAATTGATTTGACCTTTCTAATAATCAGATATGACCAATTTTAGTTTCAATATCATTTTCAATATTTTAGATTTTTGATGATTTTTTAGAGTTATTCCGAATTAATTTATAAAATCTTCAAAATCGGTGTCGACCATGTCACTGGTCGATTTCAGAATTTTTTATTTATCACTGAAGTTGAATTTCTAGATTTTGTTTTAATTTATCACTGAAGTTGAATTTCTAGATTTTATTTTCACGTTACTTCTTAGAATCATATTTTCTATCTTAATGAATTTTCTGAGAATTTTCTGAATTTATCAAAACTCGATCGGATTTGATCTCAGCCAGTATCGCTGGTAGATTTTAGGATTTTTATTTTGAAAATAAGATTTTATTTCAGAAAACTAATTTCATATTATTTCTCAGGATGATGTTTTTAACCTCTCATATTTTTGAAAATTTTTCTGGAACAGTCGATATTTTTCGTCATTATTTAAATATTATTATTTATAGAATCTTTCATTTCTTTCCTTCTTTCTTTCTTTCCTTTTCTTTTTCTTTTTCCCCATCCTATCAACTGCGCCAACTCCCCCCACATGGGGGCCGGTCCCCATCACCCCCGGTCAACTCCCATCCATCACTCTCTCTTTCTTTTTCTTTTTCTTTCCTTTTTTTTCTTTTCTTTTCCTTCTCTCCTCCTTATCTCTTCTTTTTTATTTCTTTTTCCTTTTCAATTTCTTTTCTTTTGTCTTCCCCATCCCACAGCCCAAGCAGCTCCTCTCCCTCCTCCTTACCTTTCTAAATTCTTTCCTTCTAACTCTCAATCTTTTCTCAATTTCTTTCTATTCTCTTCCTCTCTCTTTCACTCACTCTTCAATTTCATCTCCCCTCTTCCTCTCTCCACTCCAAGACACCGCCACCACTGGTGCCTCCACCTAACCCAACAAGGGCCCACCTCCAGCGAGCCAACCCACGGCACCACTTCCTTCTCCTCCTTCTTCAACCAACCATCATGCACCACCACTTCTTCCTCTTTCTTCAAAGTCACCACCTTCACCAAAATCATCACCACCCCCTCCACCATCTCCAGCACTCCAACCTCCCCTCTACCTCCTCCTCCTCAGGGTGGCCGGGACGTCTACCCCTGGCCAATGACCGCCTGTGCTGTCTGAGTCACGGCCAGGCCTCTGGCCTGGTCGTGAGCAGAGGAGCTGGGGCAACAGCCCCTTCTCTTCTTTCTCTCCTGCTCTTCCTTTCTCTCTCCGATCTCTCCCCCTCTCTCCATTCCTCTCTCTTCTCTACTGTCTGTCTCTCTCTCTCTCATATTCTCATCCCTCTCTTGCTCTCTCTAGTTTTCTCTCACTAACTCTCTCTTTCTCTCTACATCTTTCTCTCTCTAACTCTTTCTCTCTCTTCTCTCTCCTTTCTCTTATTCTCTTTCTCTATCTAAAATGATTAATAAATTTTAATATATTTTGGTGGCATGCGCGCTGTGTTTTGAACTCTGGGATTTCATAGAGTTTTCAGAGATTAGGCGAGTGTCCTCGCCTCGTTTTGGGTTTTCCCGCTTCGTCGGGTTGATATGTATTTTATTCTGTATTTTTATGATATTTGTATTGGGTTGTGATCTTGTATTTGTATGTGGTCGTGTGCCCAGTGTTGTACATGTATATGCCTGTGATGAATATTTGTACTAGGTAGTTTATATTCCTGTACATATACTATGCCTGTGATGTTGCCCACTACTGCCTATTATGTGTGTGTATTGACACTAACACTTTTGCAGGTATTATACCTAGCCTCCGGGCTGCGTCAGCCTCCAGGCTTTCTATACCCAACTTCGGGTTATGTTTAGCCTCCGGGCTCCATGGTAACTTAGATATTCTCATGTTTATATGTATACTTGTGTGGTATTAACATCTCGTGCAGGTACCCTTGTACTGACTCTGGGTTTCTGCCCACTCCTGGGCTAGCTACCCAATTGATTTTAGGCCGCACTCTTATGGTTTCGTGGTAGCTACCGAGAGCGCGCCTAGACCCCGAGCGTACTCTAGCCTTCATGCTCTCTCGTCCACTTTCTCGAAAGAGGAGTGCGCTTAGATCGTCAGGTCTCTCATGCTCCTCCTAGTAGGTATGCTTAGCGCTCAACGCTTTACTACTAGATTCGTCTAGGCGAAACTCTACCAGATTTTAGACTCACTTTTAAGTCGAGTCATTCCAGTAGCTCCATCAAGCTCTTTAATAATAAGATGCCAAGATAATAACTTGTTGTCTCCATATATTACCATGCATATCATTAGACATTAAAATGAATTAAATAGCAGAGTTTTATTATAAAATAAATGTAGAAATGTGACACACGTGATACTAAATATGCAAGCATGTGTATAATCACTTAGCGCTCAGCTCTTTACCACTAGATTCGTCTAGGCGGAACTTTGCTGTATTTTAGACTCATCTTTTAAGTGGAGTCATTCCAGTAGCTTCGTCAAGCGCTCTAGTGGCTAAACACTGATTGCCGTCAGTGCCAGTAGCACTGCTAAAGCTCCGCTTTATTGTGCTAGGATTTACGCTATCACTTGGCATGTTATCTCCTGATGTGCTAGCACTTGTCGTACTATTACCTACATGCTATTACTTGACACCTGCTTGTATCAACTGATAACTGATGCGTTATCACCTGATATGCTAACACTTGTCACTTGCCCCTATTACGATATCACTTATCACCTGCCACCTGCCTGATTACTTGTCATCTTAATATTAACACCTGATACCTGTCATGTTTAACTCTCGACTCATGATTATCACATTACAGGAATATCGTACCTGATCTCTTGTTATGTACTCTGTTATGCTTGTTATGTACTCTTGTTATGACCTGTTATGCTCCTGCTCGTTCTCGTAATCTGATAATTATGCTAATAAGTAATAAAAAGGCCAACCTGCACTGGGAATGGGAGGACCTGATAAATGCCGCTATGATGCCTTACTTATAGTGGTGGAATACTAAAGTGAT
>JAVJIF010020267.1:0-88486 GCA_038442645.1 Agave tequilana | reverse complement strand
TCAGGTCAAAAGCCAAAACTAAAATAGAATTTTGAGGAGAAATCTATTTTAACAAAATAGTTTTGAATAGAGATATATATATGGATAAAAATGAGTTTGTAGGCTGAAGATTGTATACAAACTATTTTTGTACATATTATAGAAAAATTTTTTGGAAACAAGATGTGCGCAAAAACGTGTGTGATAGAGCTTCAAACCTATTCACTATTCTTTAACAAAACTCTAAAGTAAAAACAAATCTAATAAATTATCTTGAGCAATCTTGAAGTCTTGAGCCATGCAATGCCTTGCTAGAGCCTTCTATTCTATGTTCCTTCCTTGATATGCAAAAAGCCTTCTTTGCTTTATGAACCTAGAATTTCTTGCAATAGCTAAGCAATAGCCTCCAAATATGGTACAAACCTGAAACTTATCTTAACAAACTAATTAGTACCATATAGCTCCTATTTGGTTTGTTATCATCAAAACTCTAAACAAATGGAGAGTGTAACCTTATGGGCCAACAATAAGTAATGTTAGCTTGACAAGGATTCATATTGCGATATGAGCAATTTTGGTTAGAGATTTAGTATTAACTTGACTGAGAATTTGCGATTTGAGCAATTTTGTGGATTTGTCATTCTATTGAAGAGAATTGATAAGCGAAATTTTGGTCAGAGGTGTAGTTTTTAACTTAACTGAGAGTTTTGCGATTTAAACAATTTTGTCGACTCATCATTCTACTGAAGAGAATTAACAAGTGAAATTTTGATCAGAGGTGTAGTTTTTAACTTAATTGAGAGTTTTGCGATTTGAGTAATTTTGTCGACTCGTCATTCTACTGAAGAGAATTGACAAGTGAAATTTTTATCCATTGCGAAAATTGGGGGAGTCACTGTTAGAAATAAATGTTAACTTAACAGCAGGGTATGCCAGAAGTATAATGTTAACTTGACATGTTTGATTTGTGATTATTTCATTGGGAAAACAATTACAACTTTTTGTAGTCCTACCATTTCATGGATGGGAATTGGTAAGGGATTTTGGATAGGAAGGTGGGATCAGGTTCTTTAAGATTTTTAGAAAATTCTCAGCTATCAATGGATTTGGTATGCCTTTACCAACTATCGTTTGAGTTGGGCTAGTCATGCTATTCCTCTAGCATGATGAGTTGTTGAGAATTTTTCGTTGGGCTTAAATGCCTATAGTTTTCTCTATCCTTTAGCCGTCAGAGGTGTTGGATGTGCGTAGGCATACTAGAGAAGAGTGACAAAGTTAAAACTTGACATTTTGCCTTTGTCTTTTTTTTAATGTTTACATCATGCATCATATTCAGTCGGCTTAGCATCGATCGACTGCGAAGGAAGAAGCTCTTCTTCAGCGCTCTTCCAAGCATCTTGGACCTTCAATTGTAATTCATCTGATTGATCAGGGTAAGACTTTGACCAGAGGTGTAGTGTTAACCTGATGATGAGAAGAGTTCTATTAAGGATAGTACTTCTTCAAGAATCTGTCGTTGATCGGCAGCATGAGCGTATCGCCATCCAGAGTTAGAAGGCAGTATGCTCCATTTGAGTAGACTAAATTTACTACAAATGGTCCTTCCATTTGGGTTAGAATTTTTCTTTCGTCTTGTGTGTCATAACTATGGGTCTTCTGACAACTAAGACAAGGTCACTTTTCTTGAAAATCTATGCTCTGACTTTCTTATTGAAAGCTCTGAAAATTCGAGCTTGATAGAGCTCGATTTGTTGTTGGGCTTGTAGACGTTTGTCTTCTAAAGCTTCCAACTCTTGAAGACGCAGTCGATGCTTCTCCTCATCTGCCATCCTGATTGTCAAAGCAACTCGCAGAGATGGAATGTGAATCTCCAGTGGGAGTACAGCTTCACATCCGTACACGAAGAAAAATGGCATGGTCTTTGTCGTGGATCTCACCGTTGTGCGATAAGCCCATAGGTATTCACCTATTTTGTCGTCCCAATCACGTTAGTTTTTTGAGACGAACTTCTTGAGAAGCTTTCCAACAGTCTTGTTAAAAGCTTCTACAAGGCCATTAGTAGCTAGATAATATACCGTTGATGACACACTTTGGATTCTAAATTTGTTACAGAACCTTTGAAATGCTTGGCTGATGAATTAGGGTCCATTATCGTGAATGATTCGTCAGGGTAGCTGTAGAGCATGTGATGCTTGATGAACTTGACCACGTTTGGCATCTTTACTTCCTTCAGGGGAACATCTTCTGCCCATTTAGAGAAGTAATCGGCTATAACCAAGATGAAGCAATGTCATTTGAATGTTGAGGGCTGATGGGTCCAATAACATCCATTCCCCACATCTCTAATGGCCATAAGGAGGTCGTTGGATAAAGATGTCTCGGTGCTTGATGGATGAAATCACCATGGATCTGACAGACATGGCATCGGTTATCATAGGCGATGGCGTCAGGGATCATCTTCGGCCAGTAATATCCAAGTCTTCTAAGCCGTCTCTGAGCTTAGGTCCGGGTTGGTGAGCTCCGCACACACCGCCATGAGCTTCTTTGAGCGCCTCCTGTGCTTTTTTATATGAAAGGCATCGGAGTAGGATTTCATCGTTTGTTCGGCGATACAATGTTCGCATGATAGCGTTATAATTAATCGAGGGGCTTTCCTTCTGATGGCAGCTGCTTCCTTGGGGTTATCAGGCAATATGTCATACAACAAAGTCAATATAAAAAATCACCAATACCTAGGTTCAAGACTTGTTGAAGTCTCAAAAACCTCTTTAACTTAAAGATCTCATCTTGGAGTTCTACCGTCTTCAAGAATGAATCTGCAACAGTGTAAGTCACGACTTTAGACAAGTACTCTCTTCATGGCTCTAGCTTATTAATGCTCGTTACAAGAGGATTTATTACCCAGAGACACTTGTTTTCTTCTGGCTCCATATCTGCTTCGTTGCCAGGGTCGGGTTCTTCGGGTGTAGATTCTCATCAACCTCAAGAGAATCCTAATAAAGGAGGGAATCAATGAAATAATTTTCAACTCCTATGAACAGATACCTTTCGGCAATCAACATTCTTACTTTTTTCATCTTCACTAACATATTTCATTACTTGATGAAGAGTGGATGGGACGATGTCGTTGCGGTGAATCCAAGGTCGTGCCAGCAGCAGATTGTATGACGTGTTAGCGTCAATGATATAACAAGTCACCTTAGATTTTAGGTCACTAATTTGACACCTGAGTTTGATTTTTCCCATCTGCCACGTACCCTTGACGTTGAAGCCAAAGATGGTTGTTTGAGTGGCACTTAACCGATGGGTGGGGATCTCCAAATGCTGCATGACCCTGCGGGGCATAATGCTCAATACGGATACTAGATCAAACTGATATGACTCACTTCAGATGATCCGATATACCCTATGTAGTGCATGGGTCTATCATGTTTCCTTTAACTTTTTGTCTTCTGGGGTAAGGTGATGTAAGGAAACTGTTTCGAGTTATGGTGGCAATGGTTGTCATCTTTCTCTTCACAAATAGGAGAACCTGGGTTATGAAAATCTCTGCATCTGCCAGTGCTTCTCTTAAAGGATCCCTGTATACTTGAAAAGCCTTAAGAGTTCATAGAGAGTTATTCGAGTAGAGATGTTGGCTAATTGGGCTAAGACATCAAAATGAAAAGGAGTTGAAGGTCCTACACTATTTTTCTGAAAAGATTTGACATGTCGAAGCTCTTTTCGCTTTTTCACGGGTGGCCTCGTGGACTGCTCGTTTGCTTTCTCAGCTGGTTGTCGGGAGTTTATCATCGGCTCGCCGTACTCTTTCTGGTACTGCTTACCAAACCGAGTCATTGATGTGTAAGGTGTGCATTTATCAGCAGCAAAGGCGGATTTCTCGTCTGCTGAACTAGTAAGAGAGGCGACATCTTCCTTGGCTTCTCTTATAAAGATACTCACCACATTGCTGGAAGATGCTTTGGCATTGCCTTTGGATTTCCTATTGTGACATCCGTCCATTGCTAGCTTTGAACAATGTCAGGGTGGACCCACATTGCTTTCCCTCGAGGAGTAGGCACTAGAATGATGCCTTTCTCCTTATGGTTGTGAGGATCAGCATTGATCACTCTTACTTCCCCTTTCGGGATGAGAACCACTCCGGTTGATCTGGCAGGATATCCCGTCCGAATTGGATAGGTGACAAGGTTGTCATGTTGGCTGTCACCTTCTTCTGTTCTGGACGGAGCTTCAATACCCCCGCATCGATCAGAGCTTAAAGAACATCTTTAAAATGTAGCAATTCTTGGTCGGGTACCCCAGCATCTTGTGATATAAACAATAGCTGGGATCATCAGTCTTTCTTACCTCTTCAGGACATCTGATCTCTGACAATTTGAGTCTGTTACTCTTTAGAATAACTTGAACAGAGAAACCACATGCTCATTGTTAAACGAGTATAGTTTATTGGCACGTGCTTAGCCGGAAAGCATACCCCCCCGACTTACTTCATCTTCGAAGGTGACTTGACCTCCGTTGCCAGAGTATCCCTTCTCCTGGCTTGAGAAGATGACTCTGGGCCTCGCCGTATTGGTTTATCGAGTATTGATTTGCTCCCTTTTTCTTTAACCCTGACCCTGGTGACAATCTCTTTTGCCTGTACGCCTTATAACACCAACTGCTTCCAAGTGCGACATTTCACTACTCCCATTTGCACTAGTAGGGAAGTTTGTAGGTTATGACGACATGTCTTAACCAGTGTAGCTGGGTCATACCTCTGGGACAATAGAGTGCCATGCTTTGAAATCTCTCGGCGAATATTTTGATGGACTCTCCTTTCTTTTACTGGGCTACAAGTAGGGTTGGCACTGAAATTTCTGTATCGTCTTCAACGAAATGAGCATGAAAATATTTTTTGAGGTCGACCCATGTCTTAATCGAGCGGACAGGAAGTTTCATGAACCATTCAAAGGCACCCCTTTAAGAGTACCAATGAATAAACGAGTCATGATGGTATCGCTTGATACTACATTCCCATTTTGAGATTTGAAGTAGTATATGTGTTAGTTCGGCGACCCTTTACTATCGAAAGTGTAAAGGGTCGGTGCCTTGAACTTGGGAGGATAAGGAGTCATGTCCCACTCTGGATAGGGTCAGACTATCCTCACATCTTGTAGACCGTCTCAATTTGCGAGGGCCTCGAGGCATTGCTCCAATTTGCTCATCCTCTTAGAATGACTACTCCCGTTCTCTGAGTTATCCTCCTTTTCAAAAGAAATTTGGGTGGTTCAGAGTTGGAATGCTCTTCACTCTCTTGCGAAAGATGAGCTCTCCCTTCCTTCCATTTGTCTTTAGACTTCTTAGAAGGAGTTTAACCTTTCAGTTTCTTTTTGTCCTTAAGCAGTTGTGATAGCATCTACTTAAGGGTGTCGATAGATTCTTACTGAGTTCAAATCATATTGAATTATTCCCTTAGGACTCGAGCCTGCTCTTCAAATCACTTGCTTACCTCTTTGGGAGTTCTCACCATGTAAGCAAAGATTTGTCTCCAAACTGAAATTCGATGATTGGGATTCGATGATGGCGAAGTGGTCATCATTCACCTCAATCCCCCTGGGCAACATACTGTAGTCGACTGGGGCGATTGTTCTCATGCGGGTGCGAGCGTGTTGGTTAACCCCTTCAGGTTTGACCAGAACATTTGATCGAGCCAAACCTGCACAAAAAAATACAGAAATTTAGAACAGTGCTAGGTCCTCAATTCTACTGTGTAGCCTAGGGCTAACGGGTCGTGATCCATAGGGAGGAACAGCGATGGAAGCGTTATGTAAGTTTCTTCTTTTAATTTACAAAAACTAGTTAACACTTATCTTCTCGGTTTACAAAAAAGACAATAAAAATATTAAGTTAAGTTAAGAAGAAGATGGTAGAAGAAGAGATGGTGGTGTTGTTTTATTTTAATTGTAAAAGAAAAAGAAACAAAAGAGATATAGAAAAGTGTTGATGCAAAAATCAAAAATAAAAAGAAATAAAAGAAAAATATTTACCTCTACTGTTGAACCATAATGAAATTTACCTTAGCATGGAGTAAAGCAGAGTAATAGAAAGAATAAAAAAAGCAAGACTTCGGCGAGATCGAGCACAATGAAGAAAAGTGGGAAACCTCCATTGATTGTCACCTTCAATATAAGCTTCTTGAAGAAAAGATTACAATAGTGTCACTCTACAATAACTCTTCCTCTCTTTTAATCATGTAACTTTCTCTAACCTAAGCTAAAAAGAAAAATAAAAATTACATTGAAGAAGAAAAGAAAATCTAAAGTAAAGCTCTCTCTCTGAGATGGTGCTCTCCTTCTTGTCTTTGAGATTGCAGGTATTTATAGAAGAAATGCAGAGGTTAGAGGAGTATGAAGATAGGAAAAGCTGGCTATTTCTGAATTTGAGTCCTCCCTTATCTCCAAACTTGATTTGATGTGGATATTCAGTTCTGAGCTGCAGTTTGTTAACGTGTTGATTGCTGAATATCACTTAACAAATGACAGAATTAGAAATAGTGATCAACATAAGAGTTGCAGCTCTGTAAGTCCTCTTTCTGGATCATCTTGAATCATTAGTATGAGATTCGGTAACAAAAGTTATGATTCAAATACTGAAATGTATCCAGTCAGAATCTGTGTCAAACTTGCTTCATCTCATCTGCTAATCTTCTTTCTATCCATTTATCTCTCTGTATTTGATATTATCCTCGATTGATCTTTAGCTAACCAAAATATATTTATAGAAATCTGAATTTTATTGGTTTCCATTTGGTGTTATCTTTCTGTTTTGCTCTAATCTTCAGCTGAACATTTGCCCAATCCTTGATTTGTTCTAACTAGATCTGGGATCATCCTCAGCTAACCCAATAGACCCAGTTAAATCTGATTTTAACTGGTATTTATTTGGTTTAATCATCTTTCTCTTCATTATATCTTCTACAAAATAGACATTTACGACAAAGAAATTAGCAGATTTATTACACGATAAATGTAGGAGTGTAATGAAAAAAATGCAAAATATGTGTACGATCACACCCCCACACCTATCATTTGCTCCTCTTCGAGCAAAACAAAACTAACCAAAGATTATTGGACCACTTTTGCAGGTCACGCGATTGCACTTAGCATGTGCAACAAGCCTTAAAACCTCTAGGTTACCCCTAGAGGACGAGTTTTGTCTCGTGAGGGTTTTCAGTGGATTGCACCCACAAAATCCATGATGAAAATGAAATAAAGTGTTGGTATTTTCGAAAGTGCATTTTGAAAGGAAAAAAATATTTGAAGTATTAATGTAAAATTTCAAGTAATCTATAAGTCATAAGATTATCAAAACTTAGTCATTCCTAAACTTAGTCTTTATTCAAAAACTTGTTTTCAATCAAGGTAAAGATTAAAATTGTATTTCTCATCTAGTCCATTATTTTACCCTAAGTCATATGCATTTTGTGACCATGAAAATTTGGCTCAGGATTCATCAACTCTAACTCTTATGCCTTATTATTTTCCTTCCTTTTTTTTTAAATTTATGGCGGTAATATCCCTTAGCTCTATTAGGCTTTCTAATTCGCCCATGTAACGAGCCTTAGTCGGTGACTCCCAAACCAGACGGCTTTAGGGCACCGTGAGAAGCACCCCAAGGACTTAGGACTCGAGCAAACAAGGCCAGAAAACTAAGGATTTTATTTATGTGAACCACTTTTAGGCGTGAATACTTATTCTTTATGAGGCACAAACACCCAGCTTAATCAGAGGATTTTTTTTTGATATATGTATATATATTTTTTTTTATAAGGCATAAGAATCTTTGTTTAGAACCCTAAGTGTAAGTGTGTAAGTGTATAAAGTATGCATATTTCATCAAGATAAAAATTAAGACTAAATTACTTTTCTAATTTTTCGTCCTAACCTCAAAATCAACAAATAATTTTATTTTAACCAAGTATAAGAAATCCTAATTATGATCCTCTTATTCCTTAAAATTAACTTAATTTTTTTACAAAAATAAGTCAAAATATTATTTTCCTTTTCAAAAAGTTTTAAAGAAAGTTTTTTTTTAAAGTTTTAAAGAAAGATTTTTTTATTAGATTAGTGAAGTTAGCATGTTAGTAAACCCTCCCACACACTTAACTCATGCATTGTCCTCATGTATGAATGAAATGCAATAATACATGAAAAAGGATGAAGGGAAGGAAATTGTCACCCCCAGGTGGTGGTTCCGGTGGTGGTCTCATTGGGCCAAGCGTTTCTGTCCAATCTAGATATTGTGGATTTTCTTGAAACCCACCTTTCATCACCTCTTTCTTATTAACATTTTTATAATCCTTATATGAATAGGATCATGCAAGATCCTAGCATAAAATTTTTTTCGGTTATATGACCAGTCTTGGGATATCATCACAGAGTCATATGATCTAAACCTTGATCCAAAAATGGAATGTGATTTTGTGAAATGGATGATTTGTCTCAACAATAAAGGGAATGGGAACCGATTCGGACTCGGGAATAAAACTCAAATCAAGTTTAGATTCGAGAGTAGGAGTTGGTTTATGAGTTTGGTCCAAATCATAGAATTGAAGTTCACATTCATTTCCCAATAATGGAATGTGACTATCTAAAATAAGTGGTTCATGTTCAAGCTCTATAGGGATAGGAATCAGTGTTGGCTTCAGAATTAAGTCTGAATCGGGTAAGGATACCGGAGTCAACATAGATTCAAAAGTGAAACTGAATCACAATATTGAGAATCGGTATCACATTCATCTTCAAGTTCAATCTCATTGAAATGAAACTTGCCAATTTATCAATGGGTTGATATTGGTCAAGTTTAAAATTTTGTGGTGGAATTGAGTCTTGGTTAAAATCTTCAAGATGCCATGATTCTTCGTCAATATGGCTAGGGAAATCAGGAGTGGTCGAAAATGTGTTAGGTAGAGTTTCCTCATTCCTATCATTAATTGTATTGACCAAATGACTCACTTTTACTTCTAGCATATTGATAGATTGGAGACGATCCATTTGGGTTTGAATAATATCATTTTGGACTGAATCATGAATTCCATAGTCTTTTCTAAGTCAACCGGTTCTTTTTGTTATGGTTGGACTTAAAAATTAGAGTAAGGATCTTGAATTTGGAATTATTTGAGAGAATTGAGTCCGCTATGATTTGTACTTGTCGTGTGGACTCAAAGAAGGCTTCAAAAGTCTTTTCTAGAGAAGATTTCTCTTCTATAGGTTGGTCTTGGTGTGGATTATATGAAGCGGTTTGTTGGTAAAGTTGTTGATAGTAAGACTAGGGAGGTTGTATCCCCACTGACTCGGTGAAGAGTGGTGATGATTATCCCATTCTTGTTCATAGTACTGGGATTGGGGCATATTTTGATTCGGATAAGACAAATCTGGCATACTTGGTTGGTTAGAGTTATGTAATGCCGGGTTGGTAATATCCGAATTGAAGGAGGTTGGGGTGAAATAAGGATTTGAGTTATAATCAGAATAATTGTAATTATAATCCATTTTCACAAGAACAAACAAAAACAAACAAATAAACAAACAAGAAAATAAAAAAAAAATCTAGCCTATGTTAGGGTAGAGCCTAGACCTAGACGACTCCTAACTGTTGATTATCCACAGGAGGTATATTGCAGAACCTGACCACAAATTAATCGGCTAGGTGTACGCGTCGAAAAAAATCACAATTATAAAATTCTTTTAATTTAATAGAAGATTACAATGGATACAATCTGATTACAAAAGAGAGAAAATCTTTTGATGGATTCTCCTCTTTATTTAAAGCTGGGTTCTTCACGTGGCGGTGGAGAGTGACTCTTGTTCTCTCGTTGACCAGTCGAACGTCAAGTTTCTCTTATGGATCCTCTCTTTAGATCTATTGATGGAGTAGCACAGCTCCTATCGGTAATGAAATCTCAAAGAGATTTAAAGAACTTGAACTCAGCAAGTTAACAGAAAGAGTTGAACTCTTCCCAGACTACAAGAGCTTCGAGGCTGAACTCTGCTGAGGTAGCTCTCCCCCTTGCCTATGGCTTCTTAGATTCCTCCACCAGGACTCTCCTCCCCAACCCTTTTTTTTAGAGGTCCCCTTCCAGCACCTCAGAGAGGCCTCCTCTTTTTTCTGTCCCGCCAGAGCCTCTCCTCCAGGTTCTCCCCTCCTCTCTAGCTATTCATAGCTATTTTTTTTATAGGAATTGAGGTGTAACCAACTCCTTAAATCTCTCCATCATGGGAGGGGTGTAACCACTCCTTAAATCTCTCCATAATGGAAAGTTATTCCCCATTATGTGGGAGAGAAAACGGGGTGTAACTGCCCAAGTTCGTGGCTCAGTTATAGCAAAAATGCGGGTCTCGCGCTGGACGCGGACCTCACTCTGATGTTGAGACGCAGAGATCACAGGTTCGCGTCTGTGTTGGAACGCGGAGCTGCTCAGACTTGCGTTTGAGTTAAAACGTGGAGTTGGCTGAGCTCCGCGTCTGTCGACCTCCGCGTCTGGCATTAGAATGCGAGGTCTGCATCTGGCGACCTCCGCGTCTGACAAAGGACGCGAGGTTCGCGTCTGAGGCTGGAACGTGATCTCCGCGTATGGGAGGTTCGCGTCTGAGGCCTTGTCTTCAGTAATTTTTTGATAGCCTACAGAACCCCCTCCAAAGTTTTCGATATTTCGCGGTTGACTGGGACGGATTTTGAAACACTTTGGACTTCGATTGAATTTAGGCTTCCTGTAATCGGACGGCATTCTTCTTTGAGACAATCTCCTGGGGTGCCTGAGCTCGATCCTGTCTGGATGGTGAACTTCATGAGTGTACTGATGAACTTCTTGAAGCCTCCAGGAAGGATCATCACAAGTATCTTAGAAACTAAGTCTAGCACTTATTATTAGCACTGTTTTCATGGTGTACTGTTGAACCAGTGGAGTTGTCAATGCTCTTACCAGTGTACTATTGAACTAATTATAGTAGCAGAGATATACTCTTTGTATTGGGGGGAGAGGACGCAGCTCTCACAGACGCGGTTCTTGCACACTGATCAAGTGGAGACGCGAACTTCACCAAAGTTGAGACGCGACTCTCAATTGTTATAGAGACGTGGCTCTCAATTTCTGTAGAGACACAACCCTTACTTGCTGTTGAGATGCAACTCTTAAGTTCATTGAGACGCGGCTCTGTACTTGAGACGCGAAGTTCACGCTCAAAGCTTCTTTGAAAGAGTTTTAATTGCCAGAGGTGTGATATTAACTTGGCAAATTAAATAACTCTACTGGGAGAATTTGAGAAGGTTACTGTTAGAGGTGTGATGTTAACTTGACAGTGGGATCATGACTTGTGATTTGAACAAGTTTTGTGGACTTGTTATTCTATTGATGAGAATAACAAGTGGAGTTTGATCCGCTTGGGATTATGCCAAAGTCTATTGTCAGAGGTTTAGTGTTAACATGACTAGAACTCTACTGGGAATGAAAGTTTGCTGTTAGAGGTGTGATATTAACATAACAACAATTAATTTTGCGATTTACGCAATTTAAGTGGACCTGTCATTCTATTGACGAGAATGAGAAGCGAGATTGGATTTGTTGAGGATCCATGAAGATTTTTACCATCAGAGGTGTAATGTTAACGTAACGGGTTTGAGTTTGCAATTTGAGCAAATTGAATTGTCAGAGTGTGATATTAACTTGACAGAGGTGTGATATTAACTTAGCACCACGAATGTCTCATTTTCGCTGAGAAAATTGAGAGAAGATCATTGTCATAGATGTAATATTAACTTAAAAATGAAATGCATGCTAGAAGTGTAATGTTTAACTTAGCATTGAAAGATCTCATTTTCACTGAGAAAATTGAGGAGATCACTGTCATAGGTGTAATGTTAACTTAACAGCGATTGATTTTCTGATATGAGCAACTTTGATCAGAAGTGTAGTATTAACTTGACCAAGAGATTCTGCGATTTGTGCAGTTTGGTGGACTCGCCGTCCTATTGAAGAGGACTGACAAGTTGAAATTTTGGTCAGAAGTGTGATGTTAACTTGACCGGGATATGTCTTGCGATTGGAGCAAGTTTGGTCAGAGGTGTGATGTTAACTTGACCGGGATATGTCTTGCGATTTGAGCAAGTTTGGTCAGAGGTGTGATGTTAACTTGACCAGGATTTGTCTACTGTTAGAGGTGTGATTTTGAATATAACAGTATTTTGAGTGGACTTGTCATTCTATTGAAGAGAATTGACAAGTTGAAGTTTTATCCCCTGGGATACATCAAAGTATTACTGTCAGAGGTGTGATGTTAACATGACAGGTTCAATTTGTAATTTATTCCACTGGGGAAATTGAGGGAAATCACTGTTAGAGGTTTAATGTTAACTTAACAGTGAATATGCCAGAGGTATAATGTTAAGTTGGCATGTTTGATCTGTGATTATTTCACTGGGAAAATAGTCACAGGCTTTTTGTGGTCCTACCATTTCATGGATGTGAATTGATAAGGGATTTTGGAGGGGATTTTAATGAATGAGTTGTCAGAGGTAATTGTTAACATGACAATATTGATTTCCCTAGAAAATAAAGATTTACTGTTAGAGGTATAATGTTTAACATAACAGTAATGGAATTTTGCGATTTAAGCAATTTAAGTGGACCTGTCATTCTATTGAAGAGAATGACAAGTAAGACTAGACCCATCGGGGATCTAAATATTTCTTTACCGTCAGAGGTGTGATATTAACTTAACGGATCAGATTGAATCTTGTTAGAGGTGTGATATTAACTTGATAAGGATGTGAGCTAGAGGTGGTACTGTTAACTTAGCTCCATAAGAACTTCAGTTTCGTTGGGGAGACTGAAGATATCACTGTCATAGGTGGTATTAAACTTGACAGTGGAGGTATGCTAGAGGTGTGATGTTAAACTTAGCATTGGTCATCTCGACTCCGATACAGAAGTTCAAGGGAAAGTCATTGTCATAGGTGTATTATTGAACTTAACAATGAATTGGATGCTAGAGGTGTGATATTAAACTTAGCATCGCTCGTCTCAGCTTCGATATGGAAGCCTGAGGAAAAGTGCCTGTCAGAGGTTAATATTGAACTTGGCACCAACTCAATCACTGTTAGAGGTGTAGTGTTAACATAACAGTAGTTTGGCAGAGGTGTAATATTAACATGACAGTAGTTGGTTTGCGATATGAGCAATTTTGGGGACTTGTCATTCTATTGATGAGAATTGACAAGTAGAGTTTGGAATGTCAGAAGTGTAGTATTAACTTGACAATCATTGATTTGCAATATGAGCAATTTTGAGGACTTGTCATTCTATTGATGAGAATTGACAAGTGAAGTTTGGAATGTCAGAGGTGTAGTATTAACTTGACAATTTGATTTGTGACTCCATGTAGAGGAGCGACAAGTGAAGCTTATACTCGCTGGGTAGTATTGAAACTTTTCATTGTCAGAGGTTTGATATTAAACTTAACAATGATTGTATTTGTGGACCTACCACTCTATGGAAGAGAATTGTAGGGGATTTTGGTGGGAATTTTAAAATGAACTGTCAGAGGTTTAATATTAACGTGACAATCATTGATTTCCTAGAGGTATGTAAAATTCGCTGTTGGAAGTGTAGTATCAATATAACAGCGAGGATTTTTAATGAGTTTTATTGTCAGAGGTTTAATATTAACTTGACAGAATCCATTGGGGATTGAAAAATCTGATTTGTTAGAGGTTTATTGTTAACATGACAAATCCCAGTTCATTTCATTAGGGAGATGAACACAAGTATTTTTGTGGCCCTACATTCTGTGGGTGAGAATTGGTAGGAGATTTTAGAGGAGAGGATGGGACCAAGTCCCTCAAGGTTTTTAGCAAACCTTCTACTCAGGCTCGTGTTTCCACGTCAGAGAAAGGACGTGAGGTCCGTGTCTGGCTACTTTCGTGTTTGATTGAGAAAGGACGCAAGGTCTGCGTCTGTTGATCTCCGTGTCTGACATTAGAACGCGAGGTCTGCGTCTGGCGACCTCCGCGTTTGACTGAGAAAGGAAGCGAGGTCTACATCTGGAATGTGAGGTCTGCGTCTGGCGACCTCCGCGTTTGACTGAGAAAGGACGCGGTCCGCGTCTGGCGACCTCCGCGTCTGACATTGGAACGCGAAGTACGCGTCTTGCGCCTCCGCGTCTGACATTGAAATGCGAGGTCTGCGTCTATTGGAGGAGTTTGAGTTTGAAGCCTTACAGGCTAAAAACTGACGGCTCAGTCATCTGAAAGTTGCAGTGACAATCAAAGAGCACCGCCGAGATGAACTGCTCATAATGGCAATCGAACCCATGGGATGAGAGCTTCTCAGTTCATATTTGAACATGGCCTCTTGGGGCTGAACGCGAACCTCGCGTTTTTGAAGTGAAATGCAATGATCTCATTCTAGCGTAGCCTCCTGCTAAACGCGTGTCTTGCGCTTTTGAATAGAAACGCGAAGGTCATATTTTAACACTGTTAGCGACTCTCGCACGCTAAGGTCATGTCCTGGCGAGGCCTTGGGCTGAACGTGGGTCGCGCGTTCTCGCGTTTTGGCACAGCTTGAGGCTGGACGCGAACTTCACATTTTGGCGCCGAAACGCGCAACTCCTGAACGGGAGCATCACGTTTTGTTGCAGAAATGCGGGGCTGAAAGCGAACTTCGAGTTTGGTGCCGAAACGCGAGGGTGAAAGCGAGCTCTGTTTGCTGATGGTGAACTTGGCATCTTTGTCGAAGATCAGCAATCCGTTTGGCTCGCAGGAGTTGATGCGAACCCCCTGCAAATTGGATTTGTTGAGCCTTGGGAGGAGTTTTGCGGCGAGATTTGCCTTCATCATCATTGGCCTCACGGGTCTCGTAGGAGAGATTGATGCGGGCCACATATGCTGTTGCAGCTACTCCTGTCTGCTGACGATGAGTGCAATGCCTTCACCGTCTCTCGGTATTCCGATTGAGTCGAAGAGGTTGTTGAGAACCCCCGGCATCCGGAACTGGAAGTGCCTTGATAAAAGGATGGAGGGAGATTGGTCTCTATTGCCAACTTAACCGTGGGTCATGGCGCTGGTCTCTGAAAAGACATTGGGACTGATCATGTTATCTCCACGGGAGACTCTCGAAGCTTAGGGGGAGTTCAACTTCTCTTAGTCGAATTTGATCACAAGCGATTCGACTGTGAATCCAAGCATCTTGACGTCGGCTTGCGCCACCACTTTCTCGTTGGTTGAGAAAGATCATTGTCCCCAGCAGAGTCGCCATCTTTTGTATGCATCGAAAAAATTACAATTATAAAATTCTTTTAATTGAATAGAAAATTACAACGGATACAATCCGATTACAAAAGAGAGGAAATCTTTTGATGGATTCTCCTCTTTATTTAAAGCTGGGTTCTTCATGTGGCGGTGGAGAGTGAGTCTTGTTCTCCATTGACCAGTCGAACGTCAAGTTTCTCTTATGGATCCTCTCTTTGAATCTACTGATGGAGTAGCACAGCTCCTATCGGTAATGAAATCTTAAAGAGATTTAAAGAACTTGAACTCAACAAGTTAACAGAAAGAGTTGAACTCTTCCCAGACTACAAGAGCTTCGAGGCTGAACTCTGCTGAGGTAGCTCTCCCCCTTGCCTATGGCTTCTTGGATTCCTCCACCAGGACTCTCCTCCTCAACCCTTTTTTTTTAGAGGTCCACTTCCAGCGCCTCAGAGAGGTCTCTTTTTTTTTTCTGTCCCGCCAGAGCCTCTCCTCCAGGTTCCCCCCCCTCTCTAGCTATTCATAGCTATTTTTTTTATAGGAATTGAGGTGTTACCAACCCCTTAAATCTCTCCATCATGGGAGGGGTGTAACCAACTCCTTAAATCTCTCCATAATGGGAAGTTATTCCCCATTATGTGGAGAGAAAACGGGGTGTAACTGGCCAAGTTCGTGGCTCAGTTATAGCAAAAATGCGGGTCTCGCGCTGGACGCGGACCTCACTCTGATGTTGAGACACGGAGCTCACAGGTTCGCGTCTGAGTTGGAACGCGGAGCTGCTCAGACTTACGTTTGAGTTGAAACGCGGAGTTGGCTGAGGTCCGCGTCTGGCGACCTCCGCGTCTAGCATTGGAATGTGAGGTCTGCGTCTGACAACCTCCGCGTCTGACAAAGGACGCGAGGTTCGCGTCTGAGGCTGGAACGCGATCTCCGCGTATGAGAGGTTCGCGTCTGAGGCTTTATCTTTAGTAATTTTTTGATAGCCTACACCAGGTAGGGGCAAGATTGGTGGGAGGTATCCGTGCCTAATTATGCCAAACCACCAGCCTTCGGGGTTTCGCCCCTCAATCCCCAACCTTAGACACCGATTTGGCAAGAGTCAACTTCTAACAACTTCCCCATTAGGTCAATCCCTATTTGAGTCCGAGATGTCCCTAGGGCCAACGTCTACTCAATTTTATGTTAGACTTGGTTAGTGAGTGAGGAGATGATTTTTGGGCTAAGGAAGGGTAATGACTTCCCCACCTTATCTTGTTTAAGGATATGTCCTTAGTCTTTTTAGTACAGTGTACAAGTATAAAATAAAAGGTAACATTCAAGCAATATGAATCACTCAAAATATATTTCCTAAACTATATGCAATGCACACATACCTTTGCTCTAGCACTCTTCAACAGTAATGTAAAGAAACAAAATAGACAAATGCCCTAAGATGCAATAGTCTAAACGTTTTTTAGCATTTACAAAGTAACAAGTTACTGTTGATTAGAAATATGTACAGAGTGAGTTAAACAGATAAACTAATAATTGCAGAGAGCTAATCTATGTAAAGCAACCTGCAAGAGACTACAGTTACTAGTTCACCACAGTTGTGGGCTCTGATGCTTTGCCTTCTTGGGCAGAGGTATAGAGTAGCAATATGTCCACTGCAGCTCCTAGTTTTCTGTAATTAGCCTCTGTACATCAAAACAGAGAAGAAAAAGAGTAAAACTGTTAAAGTAAATCTAGAAGAAAGAAAACTTACTGTCCTTCCCCGGCAACGGCGCAAAAATTATGATCAAGCCAAACCTGCACAAAAAAATACAGAAATTTAGAACAGTACTAGGTCCTCAATTCTACCGTGTAGCCTAGGCTAACGGGTCGTGATCCACAGGGAGGAACAGTGATGGAAGCGTTATGTAAGTTTCTTCTTTTAATTTACAAAAACTAGTTAACACTTATCTTCTCAGTTTACAAAAAAGACAATAAAACTATTAAGTTAAGTTAAGAAGAAGATGGTAGAAGAAGAGATGGTGTTGTTGTTTTATTTTAATTGTAAAAGAAAAAGAAACAAAAAGAGATAAAGAAAAGTGTTGATGCAAAAATCAAAAATAAAAAAGAAATAAAAGAAAATATTTACCTCTACTATTAAACCATAATGAAATTTACCTTAGCATGGAGTAAAGCAGAGTAATAGAAAGAATAAAGAAAAGCAAGGCTTCGGCGAGATCGAGCACAATGAAGAAAAGTGGGAAGCATCCATTGATTGTCACCTTCAATATAAGCTTCTTGAAGAAAAGATTACAATAATGTCACTCTACAATAACTCTTCCTTTCTTTTAATTATGTAACTCTCTCTAACCTAAGCTAAAAAGAAAAATAAAAGAAAAATAAAAATTACATTGAAGAAGAAAAGAAAAATCTAAAGTAAAGCTCTCTCTCTGAGATGGTGCTCTCCTTCTTGTCTTTGAGATTGCAGGTATTTATAGAAGAAATGTAGAGGTTAGAGGAGTATGAAGATAGGGAAAACTGGCTATTTCTGAATTTTGAGTCCTCCCTTATCTCCAAACTTGATTTGATATGGATATTCAGTTCTGATCTGCAGTTTGTTAGCGTGTTGATTGTTGAATATCACTTATTAAATGATAAAATTAGAAATAGTGATCAACATAAGAGTTGTAGCTCTATAAGTCCTCTTTCTGGATCATCTTAAGTCATCAGATTGGAGATTCGGTAACGAAAGTTATGATTCAAATACTGAAATATATCCAGTCAGAATCTGAGTCAAACTTTCTTCATCTCATCCGTTGATCTTCTCTCTATCCATTTATCTCTCTGTATTTGATATTATCCTCGATTGATCTTTAGCTAACCAAAATGGGTTTATAGAAATCTGAATTTTACTGGTTTCCATTTGGTGTTATCTTTCTGATTTGCTCTGATCTTCAGCTGAACATTTGCCCAATCCTTGATTTGTTCTAACTAGATCTGGGATCATCCTCAGCTAACTAAATAGATCCAGTTAAATCTGATTTTAACTGGTATTTATTTGATTTAATCCTCTTTCTCTTCATTATTATCTTCTACAAAATAGACATTTAAGCAAAGAAATTAGCAGATTTATTACACGATAAATGTAGGAGTGTAATAAAAAAAATGCAAAATATGTGTACAATCAACATTCTTCAAACCTGGAGACCGATCAACATCTGACTCTTCTGAACCAACAACCAGTTGCTTCCTTTTGGACTTGCTTGGTGTTGAACTCGGCCCCACCATGTTTGCAGTCACTTCCGGGTAATCATGATTTCTTCTCCCAGGATCGTCATATCTTGGCTGAGTTTGAAGCCACTAACAACCGGCTAAAAACTGAAGGTTTATTTATCTAAAAGTCGCAATGGTAATCAGAGAGTACTACTGAAATGGTTGATCGCAATGACATCGAGGGGCAATTTAATGGATGCTCATTTTCCTTGTCAGGTAATCCCTCAGGTCTGTTGAGGGAACATCTGAGTTAAAAATGTGGTTATCGCGTTTAGAGTTAAAAATACGAGTCTCATGTTTTGAAGTATAAATGTGTGCTTCCGGTGTTAGCTGAGTTTGCCTCAGAACGCGAGTCTCACGTTAAGGGCCGAGACATAGACCTCATTTTCTGAAGCTGGCAAAACGCGGGTCTCGCGTTTTATGGTAGGCAGAACGTGGATATCGTATTGAACGCGGACCTCGTGTTGCCTGAGAGGGATGCGGGTGTGAACCTCGCATTTTAAATCTGCAGAACAGATGGACTTCTGTAAAATTTTTAATTTGTTATCGACGTGTGCGACACCTTCGACGACATTCAACATTCCGGTTGAGTCATAGGGGTTGTTGGGAAACCCCGGCAACCTGGAATTGTAGAGCTTGGAGAGGAAAAGGATGGCGGAATTGATCTTCACCATCACTTTGTTTGTGCACTGACGCACTGGCCCTATGGGTCTCTTAAGAGAAGTTGACGCGGGTTGTAGAGGCTGCACGAGAGATTTTCAGAATCTTTTCAGAAGTGGCACCGCTTGTGTTGTGGGCAGTAATGCGGGCCACTTTAGGAGTAATCTCCAAAGAGATTC
This sequence comes from Agave tequilana, assembly GCA_038442645.1. Taxonomy (NCBI): domain Eukaryota; kingdom Viridiplantae; phylum Streptophyta; class Magnoliopsida; order Asparagales; family Asparagaceae; genus Agave; species Agave tequilana. The sequence goes on along the minus strand of JAVJIF010020267.1, from coordinate 69,146 downwards.
AAGAGCGAGTCTCAAAAGAGACTTTGTGATATTGCCGCATTGCCTTGCACTGGCAGAGTCCAAAGAAAGGAATTTCTTGAACTTTCCTTGATCGAATTCAACGACAAGGTATTCCACCATCTTGCCATGAAGCTGGACATCAGTTTGCGCCACGACATTCTCATCGGTAGAGAAAGCATTCCCCAGCAGAGTCGTCATCTTTTATTTGGTCAGAAAAATTTGGTCGATATAAAGTTTCTTTGTGATTGAGGTTTTACCTGCACAAAAGAATACAAAATTTCAGAACTAAGAATGAAAACTGCAAGTTTCTCAATTCTACCGCGATAGCAAGTGGCTATGCGGGTCGTGATCCGCAAGGAGGGACTAGCGATGGAAGCTTGTTTAGCAAGTTTTCTTTTATGCTACAAAGTATGGTTAAAGTTCTTCTTTAGTTCTTAAAAGAAATGAAAAAGAGTTATAGTTAAATTAGAAAGAAGATGGTAGATTAAGAAGATGGAGAAACTAGAAATGATATGTACAAAGAAATTGAAATGAGTGATGAAAGAGTTGGTTGTTGTTGGTGTTGGTGATCTAAACTAAAGAAAAAAAGAAAAAAAAGAAAGATTAAAGAAATACTTACCTCGTCTGGTTGATGACTTACCTGAAACCCTTGCATGTTCTACCTTATTTCAGAGGTGTTAAACGCATAAAACCTAAGATCGAGCTCAGTCCCCATTCGCATTCAATCATCAAGACGAACAAGAATGAAGTGATACGGAATCTTGAGGAGGAGATCATCATCATGTAATATCGTTGGCACTCACACAAGCATGACTATACTGATGCTTCTAGATTCACTTGAATGCTCATCATAACCAAAAGAGAAAAAGTAGAAAGAAGTAGAAGAAAACAAAAGTAAAGACAAACATAAAAAAATTACCTTTTATTGCTTGCAGCAACGATGAAAGAAAGGAGGAGGTACATTGGTGTCACTCTCAACATAAGCCTCTCTCTCTTACTTACATGAATCTCAGTCTAAACTATACTTAAAAGAAAGAAAAATTACATGAAAAGAAAATAAAAATCTACACTAAAAAGAATGAAAACATGGACTAAATTCTATCTCTGCATGGTCGTCCCTTGTACGCTTTGAAAATCCCAGTATTTATACGCAAAACCCAACCTATGAGAGCGTATGAAGATAGGTGGAGCAAATGCTCCCCCTAACTCCCTAACAAAGCCATGGATCCATGGCTTATGCCACGTTTCCGCGGCCTTGCTGTGGCCAGGTGGCCACAGCTGAGGGGTGGAGCAGCCTGGTTTCGGGATATGACTTTATCTTCAGCTGGATTTTTAGTTTTATCTCCGAAATTGTGACAAAACGACCTTTGATCTTTGGCTTCAACCGATTGATTTGTAGGGATTTGTTCTAGCTAATTTTCAACCGATCTGAACCGACCTAATCTGCCCTGATTTACTGAGTTCGAATTAATTCTGATTTAATTCAGAATTTGATGGGCTTTTGGGCTTATTTCTCTTCACTCTCCTTTAGGAATGGGCCTGCAAATAAATTAAACAATAATTAAGAAAAAATAGAGTTTATTTTATAATAAGTATGGGAATATGATAATGAATGTGCAATATTAGCGACCGATCACTGTTGGACGCGGAAGACTGTCGATGAGCGGACTGGAGCAAATTTTCCTTGAATCAGATGAAAGGTTACAACAGGCTAATCTTCCGGTTACAAGGGAGGGAGAATATTGAATCTTGAATTCCCCCTTTGTTTAGTGCTGGGTTCTTCGTGTGGCGGTGGAGAGTGAATCTTGTTCTCCGTTGACCAGATGACCGTCAATACCGTCGAGGGATCTTCTCCTTGGCAGGTAGAAGGAGTAACTCAGCCCCGTCCACCAAAACTCTAAAAGAGAAGGTAGGCGAAGAGCAACTTGTACGCAGCAAGCTGGCTTGAAGAGTCGAGCTCTCTCTCTCTGTCGATGATCTCTCCTTTTTTTCCTTCTCCAAAATCCTTTTCTCTTCAATAGTGACGGAACTATTTATAGGGTTTTTAGGGGGTGATCGTGCCCCCTAAAAGTGCTCCACGATGAGGGCCAACTTCCCCGCTACATGGGCGGTGGATGGCGCCATAATCGGGGTAGTTACAACCAAGGTGGGGGCACCTTGTTGCTGAGACGCGGGCGTTGGGCCGACGCGCCTTGATGCGGAGACGCGGGCGTTGAGCCAACGCGCCTTGATGCTGAGACGCGGACGTTGAGCCAACGCGCCTTGATGCTGAGACGCGGGCGTTGAGCCAACGCGCCTTGATCTTGAATCTCTGCGTTTTGGTGGCTTGTCTTTGTGATTTTTAGACAGCCTACAGAACCCCCTCCAAAGTTTTCGACATTCCGCAGTTAACTGGGACGGATTTCGAAATACTTTGGACTCTAGCTGAGTTCGCCTTCATGACTAGACTGTTGATGCTCCGGGTTTAATCTTATCTGGAGTTGGTCTTCGTGAGTGTACTGTTGAACTCTTTGAAGCCCCCAGAGTTGATCATGTTGAGTGTCTAGATGCACAGTCTAAACCTCCCCGATTGCTTTTAGTCTGTCACTGGCGCGCTTTAAGCCAGGAGTGGTTGGTCGTCTGCTTGAGTCAGTGTACTGTTGAACTGATTTTGCAGAAGCAGGAGGCCAAACGCAGGTTCTTTTTCAAAAAGCAGAGATGGTACTGCTGTAAAGGCGCGATTTCTGTAACGTGCGTCCTTTGGCAATGGAGACGTGACTGATCTTCATAAGGCAGACGCGATGTTCAGCTGAAGACGCGAACTCCGGAGAGACGCATCTTTTGAATATAGATGCGATTGTCTGGGCGGATTTATGGCGATGCTGACGGGGCATAGCCATCGAAGAGACATGGCCGTCGGGTGCGTGCCACGTCATGATTGCTCTGCCAGTTGGCCTGGGGAACCGAAGGGATTTCGCCTTTTGGCGCGCGGATTTCCTGGCGCATTAAATGATCCGTGCCACGTGTCGAGCGACGGTTCGTGTAGAGTTGTGGCGCATGATCTTCTCTGTGCGTTAAAGTGATTTTGTTCCACGCGTCGAACAGAGATTCGCCGCAGAATTCATCGAGCCATACGCCGCGTATCTTCGCGAATCCTTGTGCCTATAAAAGGCCACAGTTGGGAGGATTCCTCTTCTTCTCCGAACGCACTCGTTGATAAGATTAAGAAAGAGAACTTCCTCTTCAGTTCATCTTCTTGAACCTTGGATCGAATTAGCCATGGCTCCCAAGACCAAGCCGATTGCTTCTTCTTCAAAGGCGACCGTCGCCGATGCCCGGAGGGGCAGTTCCTTCTCTGCGCAGGATGTTGTTCTTCAAGGTCTCCAAGGTAAATGCCTTTTAGGCGGAAGTTTCGCCATTAAAGGAAGTTCCAAGAACCTTTTAAGAACCCTTAACACACGAATTTAAATCGTGTTTGATTCCCAGACGCAGTCTTTGGGTTGATAACCATGACGCGGGTTTGGACCCTCGCGCCATTGGGTCCTGCGCTTCAGATTCTTCACTTAGAATATTTTCTAATTGTGAAGGGTTCAGACGCGGACTTAGTTTACAGAACGCGGATTTGATCCTTGCGTTCTGTTTCATCTGGCACCCGAGTCCAAGCATTTTGACATCTGGGGATATGAAAGGAAGGGAGTTACCCTCCTTAACTTCTGGCGATTATGGTGGTGGAAGGGTTAAGGTGGATAACTCCCTTCTTTTCGCACCTCAGAAGTGACATCAAGGAGAATGTTGTGGAGACGCCGATCCCGTAGGTCTGGACGCGGATTTGATAATTCCTGCGTCCAGTGCCTCTTTTGCGTGGATGCGTAGGTCTGGACGCGGATTTGATAATTCCTGCGTCCAGTGTCTCTTCTGCGTGGATGCGCAGGTCTGGACGCGGATTTAATAATTCCTGCGTCCAGTGTCTCTTCTGCGTTCGGTTTATGAACACTTAGCATTTTTTTTCTTACTTTTGATAGAGTATCTAACTAAGTGTCCTTTTCTTTTTGCAGCGCCACGCCCTGCTACTTCACTCGCCAAGAAGCGCCACTTTGGACATGTAGGGGGCGCTGACCGGGACTTGACCTTTGTGTTACAAAGGACTGTTCCTGTGACAGCTGACAAGTCGCAGGCTCGTGGGGAGAGGCTCTCAAATGTTGACATGAGGACTCTTCGGGTGCTTATGACTGATGCAGCATTTGCAACGGATGCTGGCATCAAACTGGAGAAGCCTGCCTTCTTCTTCGGAGATCGTATCCACGATGGCGGCTATCGCGTATATGACGGGACTTACAAATGGCTCTGTCAAATAAGGGGTGGAAGATTCTTTCTTCCGAACATGGAGAGGATGTTCCTGCTGTCCTACTTTCAACACATGTCCGTCCCTCAGAAGATGGATGGGACCTCTCTCGATATGTCCCTGAGATTACTCTCGGTGATTTGGGCTCCCACAAAGTGTACCGTCATGACAGCCATGACAGGTCAGTTATCGGCCTTTCCCTGGGTCGCGCAAGTCTGATGTTCCGGCTGGGGAGATACCACAACTTGGTACTACATTCCTCAACGCATTCATGGAAGCGGAGGGTGATTACCCCGCTGGGTTCCGTGCACCGGGGTGGGTCCGTTCCACGGAGAACTATTGGTGGGGCAGGATGGTCGGCTTTGTCCTCACCGAGCTCGGGGATCTGCTAAAGCGTGTGGGACTGTACCCAGCGGTCAGAGCCGTGCAGTGGGGGATCCCTCAAAGCTCTCAGAACTTCTTCGGGATTCTAGAGCGTTATAATTCTTTGACGGGGACGTTCTTCACTCCGGTCGGGGAGATGGGCCTTGCTCTGCACGAGCTGCATGAGGTCTCGGGGCTGTCGACAGGGGACATTCCCTATGAAGAATATGTCCCGACCACGGTGGAGCTTCACTATTTGAAGGAGGAGTTTCCCCTCATATATGAGACCTACTGGGAAGTGCTATGTCACTTCCACATTTGCGGCCAAATAACCAAATGGCGGTCGCAGGGAGTCAAGCAACTGTCTTGGGCCAGTTACTTGTTCAACAACGTCAACACCAAAGACCATCTGATAACCCGATTGGCTCCCAGCTCCGACAGGGAGATTGAAGACAGGATCGACCAGGCTCCTGACAGTTTCTACACCACGGAGTCGAATGAGGATGGTTTCGACCCTGACTTGGTTTTTGAGAGCTTTCACCATCAAGCCCGGACCCCTATCTCCGATCGGGCGCTGTTGGCGGGCTTTCTGATACTGTGGCTAAAGCGCTGTGTGGTGCCCACGCTGCCACATGAAGTCATTGTTGCTGACGTGGTGTACCCGGCGGTGCTCCTGGCTCATGACAACCCCATAGCCCTTCTCCCGGCCGTGGCGGCTGGTATTCAGAGCGGGCTGCGGGCGCTCACTAAGAGTTTCTGCGAGCCACCGAAAACTGCAGACTCCGAGGGAAAGCCGTATGTTGACTCAGAGGGGAGTCCGACGGTGAAGCGTCCCAACCCTCGTGTCGAGCTGCCTTACACGTACCTCATGGCTTGGTACGTGATGCATTGCCCTTCCTTGATGACGGCGGTGCGTTGGAGGGAGAGTTCTGTCCCTTTTATACAGCGATTGGAGGGTTCGAAATGGCGTGATCCTTATATATATTACGTCCGGAAGTGCCTTTCCGACCCTGCGAACTATCAGCTCAATCGCTGCCTCCCCCAAATCCCTGGTGCATCTCCCGGGGATCTACTTGTTGATTCTGTTGGCCCAGATGACTTCACGAGGTTATCCGCGGGAGCCTTCTGGTGGTTGCTCAACATCCGGCCCAGATATGTGCTTTTCCGACAAGGGACGTCATGTACCATTGAGCCGTACATGCCGAATCGATTCGCTCGACAGTTCGGCTATGATCAGCTCTATGTCGGGAACCCCAATGCTCGACTCGCCTTCGAAGGGAACCTGTTCGAGGGTGCTCGGGCCTGGTACTATAGTGTGGCTGGAGGGACGGGAGTAACTTTCCGTCTACCTCTCGAAGGGCCCAAGTGCCGTACGAGCTTCAGCTTCTGCACTTGGTACTCCCAGGCCATCCAAACACCAGACTATTTTCCGGCGTCTTCATGCATCGAGAGCATCAATGCAAGTCTCGAGGCAAGGACGGATTCTAGTAAGCCGACGAAACTCGTAGAACAGTACCTGAAGGCCCAAAAGGAGGTCGGGCGAAGAATGAGAAGGGAGCCACGAGCCATGGAGCCGCGACCACCAAGGGCGGAGCCACAAGCGTCTAGGGCAGAGCCGCAAGCAACTAAGTCTCGACAGGCGGTGAGCAAGCGTCGTCAAGGCTCTACTCCCACTGCTGAACCCACTCCGAAGAAGGTTCGAAGAGACTTGGCAACCGAAGTCTCTCGATCTGAAGAGCTCCCTGCTGTCGTTGAGGCACTGAGGGAGGAAGACATAGCTGAAGAGGACATTCCTTTAGTCCGTCCCCCTAGGTCGCTTAGCAGAGGCCACGGGTCTGCGGAGGAAGGGGAGCTCGTTGATCGATCCGTCGCCACTGACGAGGATGAGCAGCTAGAGGTTGATATAATGAGCGGAGGAGATGTCAATATTCCGGGGGTGTCGGCTCAGCCCGAGTCTTCCTCGGCTCAACAGCCTGGGTCTCCGTCTGTCTTCGTTTTCAGTCCTCGGATGGCTGACCCCAGCCCTACCACTGGGGTAGTTGGTGGCAAGGCTCCGGCTGCAGGAGTCTCGTGTGAGGCGCTATCGTCTTCCTCACTCTCAGGGGAAAGCGAGTTTGAAGACGATGTTGATTATGGTGATGAACCCACTTTTCCTGATCCGGAAAAGTTCTCCCATATCTCGGAGGAAGAAATATACGGGGGTGAGCCATCAACGGTATCGCAGCCGGCGGTTGTTCCTGTTGGAGGTACTCTTTTCACCTTTTGACCTGCTTTCCCTTTTAATTTTGAAGAAGAGACCTTAACATTCTCCCTTTTATATTGCAGGATTGGCTGAGAACGTCGAACCCGCATCCTCCTCGCAGATCGAGGAGATAGTACAAGAGTTGACCCAGCCAGAAGGGGTTACGGCTTTAGTTGCCAAGATAACCCCAGCGGGGGCAACTACTGATGCCGGGGAGGCTTCTCCTTTGCCGGAAGAGGAGGCAACCCCTAAGGCCGGGGAAGAACCCGCTCTGCAGGATGAAGGGGTTACCATTGGAGCTAGGGAGACTTCCACTCCGCAGGACTTGCCCAAGGATTCAGCGTCTCTGGACCTCCAAGATGGTAAGGAAGTTCTGATATATTAAATGTTTCGCTTTTCTCCTTTGTGGCTAATGTCACAATAACTTGCAGAGAGAACTGAGGGGGCTCAAATGGAGAGTCCGACGGTCGGTACCTTTCCAGAAGGCCACGCATCTCAGGTCTCGGCTGAAGCTTCTGAAGAGGTTGCGCCATCATTAGCTGTGGAGGTTCCTGCAGAGACAACACCTCCGGAAGCGCCAGTGGCTAGTCTCGCTCTTGACGTATCGACGGTCAGCACAACTCTTGCGCAAAAAGAGCCGGCTTGCACCGTGACAGAAAAGGGGTCGGGAAGCTTCCCAGGTGGTGACAATATGGGGGAACTGGCACACCAGATGGTGCAATAATTCTTTGCTTCGATGGGATCATGTATTGATCTCATCTTACGTGGAAGCAGCTCCTTCAATTTTGCTCGGACGCTTCTCAGAAATCTGGCCGAGAACGTCGAATTAACCGGAGGCCCCTCACTTGCCCAGGCGTGTCTGCGGGTGGTGGAGCAACTGGGAGACGACCTGCACGAGCTGAAGTCTTTGGAAAATGCCAGCTCTTCTAGTGAGGCCCAGGCCACTCTAGCCCGGCTCTTAGCTGCTCAAGAACAAGAGCGACAGGAGGCAGAGGCATGAATAGATGCAGAGGTCCGCAGCCTCGAATATTCCCAGGTTGAATGTCAGAAGCTAACTGACAATTCAAGGGAATCCGAGATTGTCATGCGGAACACGGAGCACGTCATCCTCAGTGCTCGGGACACCATTGCCAAGGCTCGGGACACCATTGCCAAGGCAGAAGCTGTGCTTGCGATCAATGAGAAGAAGCTTGTTGCCATCAAAGAGGAGCTTGCGGAGCAACAGACTGCTAAGGCGCGAGCTGAAGAGAGTCTGTCTCTACATTCTTCCAGGGTGGAATCTCTGCGAGCGCAGCTGGCTGCAAAACCCTTCCTATCTGAAGAGGAGCTGCGGGTCCAAGCCATGATGGAGGCTGAGAAGGCGCGTCAGATCAAGATGCATCATCTCAGGGAGCGAATCCGTTCCTTGGCGAGCCAGGATATTTAGCCTTCTTTTCTTTTTTTTTTTTGTAAAGAAAAGGACACTCTGTTTATCAGAGTGTTTGTATCCACTTTTGTCATTCTTTTGATATAAAAGTTTCGAAGTTTTTGGCTCCACCTTCTTTGCTTAGCTGCGGATGAACCCAACTTCTTGATCACTGGCTGTGAATACTAAACTTAGATAGGACTAAGTTCTTTTAATGAGACGCGGCGTCAGTCCACCTGAACTTAGATTTCACTAAGTCCTTTTGATGAGACGCAGCGTCAATCACAGAGTGAGACGCGGTCATCATTCACTAGGAACTTAGATTTCACTAAGTCTTTTTGATGAGACGCGGCGTCAATCACAGATTGATACGCGGTCTTCTTGATGAGACGCAGCGTCAATCAAAAGATGAGACGCGGTATTGATCCATAAAGTGAGACGCGGCCGTCAGTCCATGGAGTGAGACGCAGCGTCAATCTCAAGGTGAGACGCGGCTCTGAATAACGCAAATATGTTTTGCGCAGATCGGGCAGGCGCAAGAGACGCAGCCTTGTCTGCTGAAGGGACGCGGCTTTCCCATATGCGTTTAATGCAACCTGACTTAAAAGATTTTAGGAGATCTTTGAACGTCAAGTCTTCGCTGTCGATTGGGATTCTGGGTCGTTCGTTGCTTCCCAAGGCAGTTATCCACGCGTCGGCCTCTCAATGGATTTAGGCGTTAATGCTCTTGCATGCAGAACCGACGCTGGCGGTTGAAAAATCGGCGCACTTCGACGGTTTCCAAAGCAGCGTTCCACGCGTCCGTTTTTGATTGGGCTTTGACAGTCGTGCGCGACGGTTCCGATTGACGCACCATTAATGGCAGTTATTGAGAATTGCCTATAAATAGGGTGTGCCCCCTTTTCAATAATCCAAACTTGGATTGTTTTCTTTTGTTTGCTCTGAGAGACCACGCCTTGAGTTATCTTTCAGAGAACCGTCTTCATGGGTGAAGGTGACCCCGTGGATGAAGATGACCTAGAGCTCTCATGCTTCTTTTTGGTCTCTTCAGAAGGAATCCTCTCTCGGATCATCTTGCGCGCCCGCGTTTGGATGCAGAGAGGCCAACTCTGGACAGAGGCCTCTGCTGGTATGTCACCCCGATGATGTCCATAGCCTGTACTTTGGCATAGCCATCTGAATGAAATCCTGGTGCATTCCTATTCTGAAATTTGTGCCGGTGACTTGAACTTCTCTGAACGCGGGCTCTTGACGCTGGCTTTGCTCATGGCCATTGCCTTGGCGCGTTTCAGACCTGAATCTTGCAACTCCTGTTCACCCAACAGAGAGATGGCAATTTTCGGCGTTCTGAAGTTTTTCACGTCTTGTGCATTAAGCGCGGGTGCAAACTGAGGCCGCGTTTGAATCCTGTGCGTGGCACAGTTTTGACTCGCGTCTGTTTCTGCCGACGCGGTGGTTTGACCGTGCGGGTTGTTCCCGCGTCTGAAGTCTTCAATGACTGCCGCGTCTGTCACTTAGTTTTCTTTGTCGAAGTGTACTAAGTTCCAGATTTTCTAACTCTCTTGTTTATTCTTTGCAGGTAGGCTTGCTCGTCCTTTTTCAGGTTTGCTGGGCCCCGGAAAGAATATATCGGCAGGCGAACTTGCTCAATGTTCGTTTGTAAGAGAGTAAATTATGGTCCTCGTCGTTTGTGAGAGAGTAAATTATATCTCCGACGAGGACCCAAATCTCGCCAAGGTCTCTTCAGATCTTCTGCACCAACCATGTCTGATGGCAAGGGATGGTCAGGTCAAGTATGACGGCGAGGAGGTTCCGGCGGTTGCGGTGGCAGAAAGATTCTCTTCCTCTCCCTACTCCAGAAGTGACATCGAGGACACTCCGTTGGATGGCCTGCTGGGGAAAGGGATGGTGATGAATGAAGGGTTGCAGGACTTTCTGCTGCCGCTGGACCTCAAGAACACCATTGCTCTTAGCTTAGTCAGCTAGGGCGCTTTCGACTTTTGTGTCATCGCCATGGCGCAATCGGCTCCAATTGTGCACCTGGGATCAGATGCGGTTTCAAGGAGTGAGTACGGCCTCTGAGAGAGAGAGGGACTTCTTTGTACTCCTTAATTGTAACACTCATCTTATTATATAAGAGAGCGTTTTGTATCACTTTCATATGCTTGGATATATAAATAAAAGTGACACTTTTCTTTTTGCCTCCTTCATTGTCTTAACTTTTTGTCTTCAGTTAGACATGTAGAAGCAAGGAATCTTTTGACCTTATCAAAATTATAGTGGTAATCTTAATAAGTCAAGATTTGTAAGGAAAGATCCTATTTCAGGAGTTTTCATGATACTGTCAGAGGTGTGATATTAACTTGACAGGGATGGGATGATTTTTTGGTAGACCTGCCACTTTGTAAAAGAAAGTGACAAGTGGAGTTCGTACCCCCAGGGAAGATGAACTTTTATCAAGGATTTGGGATTAACTTGATTTAAGATCAGCTGGGGAGTTTGACGGAAACATTGTTAACGGTGTAATGTTAACCAACAATGTTTCTAAATGAACTTGATACTCTGTCGGGGAGAGTATCAAATGAGACTAGACTCGCGGGGAATCTAGGAAGGTCTTTACCGTTAGAGGTGTGATATTAACTTAACGGTTTAGAAGTAGTCTTGTCAGAAGTGTAATATTAACTTGACAAGGATGTGAGTCAGAGGTGTGATATTAACTTAACTCAGAAGTGTCACTGTCATAGGTGTAATGTTTAACTTGACAATGAGGGAATGCTAGAGGTTTAATGTTGAACTTAGCATTGGTCATCTCGGCTTGGATAAGGAAGTCCGAGGGAAAGTCATGGCTATAGGTGTATTGTTGAACTTAGCAATGACTTGGATGCTAGAGGTGTGGTGTTAACTTAGCATCATCCATTTCAGCTTCGATATGGAAGTCTGAAGAAGAGTGACTGTCAGAAGTGTAATATTAAACCTGGCAGAAACTTGATTACTGTTTAGAGGTGTGGTGTTGAACTTTAACAGCAATTTGTCAGAGGTGTGATGTTAACTTGACAAAGATTGACTCATGATAAGAGCAATTTTGAGGACCTGTCATTCTATTGGTGAGAATTGACAAGTGAAAATTTGAAGTGCCAGAGGTGTAGTGTTAACTTGGCAAATTTGAAAATTTGGTACTCCGTGTGGAGTTGACAAGCAAAATTTGTACTCGACAAGGAATATTAAAAAGTTTCCATTACCAGAGGTGTAGTGTTAACTTAGTAATGGGTGTATTTTGTAGACCTACCATTCTGTGGATGAGAATTGGTAGGGGATTTTGGTGGAAAAGTGGAGCCAAGTCCACTTAGGATTTTTAGCAAACCCTCAGCTATCAACGGATTTGAGGTGCCTTTACCAACTACCGTTTGAGTTGGGCTAGCCATGCTATTCCCCTCAGCATGATGAGTTGTCGAAGACTGATGTTGGGCTTAGAAGCCAACATTTTCCTCTATCCTTAGCCGTCGGAGGCGTCGGATCAAATGGGAACATGTCCCTTAGGATTTTTAGCAAATCCTCAGCTGTCAACGGGTTTGATATGCCTTTACCAACTACCGTTTGAGTTGGGCTTGCCATGCTATTCCCCTCAGCATGATGAGTTGTCGAAGACTGATGTTGGGCTTAAAAGCCAACATTTTCCTCTATCCTTAGCCGTCGGAGGCATCGGATGTTTTGATCAGAGGTGTACTTTTAACTTGATCGGCGGAAGGATACCATCTAGGGATAGTACTTCTTCAGGAACCTGCCGTTAATAGGCATCATGAGTGTATCGCCATTCGAGGTTATGAGGCGATATGATCCATTTGAGTAGACTGACTCTACTACAAATGGTCCTTCCCATTTGGGTTGGAATTTTCCTTTTGTCTTGTGCGTCATTACCATGGGTCTTCTGACGGCTAAGACTAGGTCGCCTTTCTTGAAAGTTCGCACTTTAACTTTCTTGTTGAAGGCTCTGGTGATTCGAGCCTGGTAGAGCTCGATTTGCTGTTGGGCTTGCAGACGCTTGTCGTCTAAGGCCTCCAGTTCTTGGAGTCGCTGTCGATGCTTCTCCTCTGTCGTCATCTCCGCTGTCAAGGCGACGCGTAGAGATGGAATTTGGATCTCTAGGGAAGCACGGCTTCACATCCGTATATCAAGGAAAACGGCGTGGCCTTAGTCGGGGTTCGCACAGTTGTGCGGTAAGCCCATAAGCATTCACCCAACTTGTCGTCCCAGTCTCGCTGACTTTTCGAGACGAACTTTTTGAGAAGCTTGCCAATAGTCTTGTTGAAAGCTTCTGCGAGGCCATTGGCGGCAGGATAGTATGCCGTTGAGGACACACTCTGGATTCTGAACTTAGCGCAGAATCTCTGGAAAGCCTGGCTGATGAACTGGGGTCCATTGTCATGGACAATTCGCCGAGGTACGCCGAAACGGTAAATAACGTGATGTTTCACGAACTTGATCACGTTCGACGACTTGACCTCCTTCAAAGAGATGGCTTCAGCCCATTTGGAGAAGTAATCGGTTATCGCCAGAATGAACCGATGTCCTTTTGATGATGGCGGACTGATAGGACCAACCACGTCCATGCCCCACATTTCGAATGGCCAGGTAGAGGCCGTAGAGTGGAGATAGCCTGGCGCTTATGGATAAAGTCGCCATGCACTTGGCAGGCGTGACATTTCTTGGCATAAGTGACGGCATCGGCAATCATCTTAGGCCAATAGTAACCCAATCTTTGGAGTCGATGTACCAGTTTTGGGCCAGGTTGATGGGCTCCACACATACCGTCGTGGGCCTCTTTCAATACTTCTTGGGCTTCGTTTGGTGAGAGGCACCGGAGTAAGATCCCGTCATGCGATCGACGATACAATGTTCGCGTAATCGCATTATAATAGAATTTGGGGGCTTTCCTTCGAATGGCAGCCGCTTCTTTGGCGTCCTCAGGCAGGATGCCATACAAGACGAAATCAATGTAGGAGAACCGCCAGTCTCTAGGCTCTGGACCGGTTGACGCTTCAAGTGCTTCTTCGCGGTGACGACCTCCCATTGACTCCTGATAATCCTCGAGAGCATTTCTCGGGCAATACAGGTCGTGGCTGTAGACGAATATCTTCTCCATTGCTCCAGCTGGAAGAGCTAAGGAGGCAGCCAGGGATGCGAGTGCATCGGCGTGCGCATTTTGCCTGCGTGGTACATGGTCGATGTAGAAGCTTGTAAATCCCTCGGCCATGCGGACAGTTGCATTGTAATAGGGTACCAAGTTTTCATGTCTGACTTCGTACTCCCCGCGAACTTGGCTGACGATGAGTTTAGAGTCACCGTATGCCTCGAGATTTTTAACGCCAATCTCATCGGCGAATTGCATCCCAATCAAAAGAGCGTTGTATTCCGCCACATTATTGGAACAAGGCTCGGTCAGTGAGACAGCTCGGGGGATCACATAATTTTGTGGGGAGACAAGTACTACTCCTACCCCCGCCACTACGTGTCCCTTGGGGTTTGTCCTTGATGCACCGTCGAAGAAAAGTTGCCACACTTGACTTTCGAACGATGTCTGAGTCAGGTAGACTTCGGCCACTTCGTCTGGGAGATCCTCGTAGAGTTTGACTGCCCTCGGATCTGGGTGTTCAGCTAAGAAGTCCGCCACCGCTTGTCCCTTAATAGCCTTTTGTGGCAGAAAATGCATTTCATATTGTGATAGCAATATGGCCCATTTTGCCAGTCGGCCATTTAGCGATGAAGGTTTAGTCATAAGTAACCTCAGAGGGTTGACTTTTGATATGACATTTATAGTTTGGCCTACCAGATAGTGTCGCATTTTCTGGATAGCGAACACCAGTGCCAAACATTCCTTCTCGATCGGGTTATACCGATGTTCGGCTCCGATCATTGTTCTACTTAGATAGTAGATTGCTTGCTCACGTCCCTGATCGTCATTCTGAGCTAGTAGAGCTCCCAAAGAATGATCCATCGCTCGGACGTACACCAGAAACGGCTTTCCGGATATTGGAGCTGCAAGGACTGGTGGTTGGGTGAGGTATTGCTTGATTTCCTCGAACGCTTGTTGGCAAGCGTCATCCCAAATGAATGAGACACCCTTCTTCATCAGCTTAGCGAAGGGTTGGCATCTTCCGGAAAGGTTTGAGATGAACCTGCGGATGTACGCCAATCGTCCTTGTAATCCCCTGAGCTCCTTGAGGCTTTTCGGGGGTTGCATCTCCTGGATAGCGCGGATCTTTTCCGGGTCCAAATGGATTCCTGTGGAAGTCACAACAAATCTTAGGAATTTGCCACTGGCTACCCCCAGGAAGGACTTGGTGGGATTCATCTTCAATTGATGAGCCCGTATGATGTCGAAGACCACCTTCAGGTCCGCTACGTGATCACCTTTAGTGCGGCTTTTTACCGCGATGTCATCAACATAACATTCCACCGTTTTGCGTATTTGCTGATGGAAAATGGCATTCATGGCCCTTTGATATGTTGCCCCTGCATTCTTCAGTCCGAAGGGCATGACGGTGTAGCAATACACTCCTAGAGGTGTTCTGAAGGAGGTATGCTTTTCGTCATCAGGATACATTTTGATTTGATTGTATCCTGAGAATCCGTCCATGAAGGACATTCATTCGAATCCACAAGTATTGTCAATCATGACATCTGTGATCGGCAATGGGAATTCGTCCTTGGGGCAGGCCTTGTTTAGGTCGCGGAAGTCGATGCAGATCCGGATCTTCCCGTTCTTCTTGGAAACGGGGACGATGTTGGCTACCCAGTCGGGATGCTGTTCTTCCCTGATGAAGCCAGAATCAATAAGTTTTCTGACTTCTGATTGAATTGCCTCCATTATTTCTGGGCGAAACCGTCACTGCTGTTGTTTGACAGGTTTTACGTCCGATTGATGTTGAGGCGGTGCATGGCCACTTGAGGATCAAGTCCTGGCATGTCCTCATAATTTCAGGCGAAGACGTCTATATACTCTTGTACAAGAGATATTAGATCCTTCTTCTCTGAAGGTGACAGGCCGTCACTTATGAAGATGGGCTTAGGGTTAGCCTCATCTCCTAGGTTGATCTGAACAACCTTGTCTTCTGTGGGTGGCTCACGCTGTTCAAAGCGGGTATCCCAAAGAGCATTTAAATGTTTGATCCAAGGATCTGTATCAGGTTGGATCATTTCTTCATTTCCATCTTCCAGGTGGCTTGTCGAAACCATGTTCACTGAAAGTTCCTTGAAGATGTTGCCGACACTGACATCTGACTCCCAAGATGATGTGTCTGAAGAGTAATCGTTGCTCGACGATTCTTGAGAATCGGAGGCTGATGGGACTGGAGTTGATACATAGCCCAACCCCCTGCGCGTCCGATGATAATAATCGGGGGCCTTCCCTTTCGGCACAAAAGAGTGAAGTAGCGTTCTTCTTCCTTTGCCGAAGTTCAACCCGGGTCTGTTGGTTAGGTCATACCCCATGCATTTCATCATTTTGAGCGTTTTTGGTTCATAATGACTGAGCTGAGGGGATTCCTCCTCACTTTCTGATTCTTCGCGGGGCGTTGGTTCAGTCGTCATTCGCCCAAACAGGATTGGTTTTTGGCCTTTTCGTCTTGTCGGAACCATGAATATAGATTCCTGCGCATCACCATTATCCTGGTATGTCCCGAAAGATGATTTTACTGGTACATGCAATGATGTCAAAGCATCCATTGCCGACCAGATGTCATCGTCTACGTCGGTACTAGTATCCGATGGTATTGAATCGGATGCACACGCAGAAAAGTACTCAAAGTCTAAATTCTCATTAATATACCAGCCGCCTGCATCGTCGGTGGTATTATCAACATCGAGCTTATTAGTGCTCTTTACAAGTGGTTCCAACTTCCACAAGCACTCTTCTTGCTCGGTCTCAGTGTCAGCCTCATTACCAGAGTCTGGCACCTCCAGTTGCGGGGTTTCATCCACCGGATCCTGATATAGGAGGGAGTCCGTGAAATAATTTTCGACCCCCTTAAACGGATACCTTTCGGCAACCAACGTTTGAACCTTCCCACTCGCGTCATTGTATTTCATGACTTGGTGAAGAGTGGAGGGAACGATGGAGTTGCGGTGAATCCATGGTCGTCCCAGCAGCAGATTGTAGGAAGTGTCGGCATCGATGACGTAGCACGTCACCTCCGACTTGAGGCTCCCAATCTGGCACTTGAGCTTGATTTTCCCCATCGGACGGGTGCCATTGGCATTGAACCCGTAGATGGTCGTCTGTGTAGGGCTCAGACGGTGAGTAGGGATGCCGAGGTGTTGCATGACTCGGCGAGGCATGATGCTCAATGCGGACCCTGGATCTACCTGAATGCGGTTCACCTCAGATGATCCGATATAACCTGTGAAGTACAGGGGTCGATCATGCTTCCCTTTGACCTGCATATCATCTGCCGTTAATGTGATGCAGGGGGTATTCTGGGAGGTGTGGAGGCAATCCTCTACATCTTCTTCCTTCGGCACCTGGGTCATGAAGACCTCAGCATTTGCCAGAGCTTCTTGCAGAGCTTCCCTGGTCGACTTTGATAGTCTAAGAAGTTCATACAAGGTAATGTGTGCCGGTATATTGGCCAGCTGAGCCAGGACATCAAAGCGGTAAGGTGCCGAAGACCCTTCCGCGATGCCTCTTTGAAGGGCTCGAGAGAATCGAGTCTCCTTCTGCTTCTCCACAGGTGGCTTCGTGGAGGGCCTAGTTGGCTCTGCAGCCGGTTGTGGAGGGTTTACCGCCACTTCGCCGTATTGCTTCAAGTAGGACTGTCCTGAACGAGTCCCCGTCATTGTTTGGTTGGGCTCTGCGGCCAAGACTATTGTTTCCTCTTCTGAATCAGTCAGTGAGGGAACATCATCCTCTGCTTCTCGGGAGGAAGCACATACCACATGACAGGACGAAGCTTTTGCCTTGCCTTTGGACTTCCTGTTGGTTACAGTAGTCCACTGCTGGCTGTCCGCTAGGTCAGGGTGGACCCACATAATTTCCCCTTGAGGCGTAGGGACGGGTACCAAACCCTTCTCCTGCTGCTGGTGAGGGTCTGTGTTAACCACTCTTAATTCTCCCTTTGGAATAGGAGTTACCCCCGCAGGTGTTGGAGGTTGTCTCCCGAACTGGAGAACCGACGTCACATTAGCCGTGACCTTCTTCTGCTCTGGTCAGAGCTTTAGCACCTCCGCGTCAATCAAAGCCTGAAGGATGTCTTTGAAGACGTAGCAGCTTTTGGTAGGATGTCCCAACATCCTGTGGTACATGCAGTAGTTGGGATTGTCGGTCTTGCCGACTTCCTCCGGGCGCCTAATTTCAGGGAGCTTCAGTCGATTGCTCTTGTTGAGTAGCTTGAAGAGCGAATCGACGTGTTCCTCCTTGAAGGAATACTGCTTGTTGGCGCGGGGTTGGCTTGAAGAGCCACTCGCCTTGCCTGTTTGAGGTTTGGCGGGAGATTTGGTCTCTGTTGCCAAATTATCCTTCCACTTCGTCTGGAGGGAGGTGTCTAGTGCTCGCCTGGTCGACCTTTCCGGCCTAGGCTTGCCTTCTTCTGCCCTGACGCGGGCAACAATCTCCTCAGCCTGTTCACCTTGTTGGACTAATTGTTTCCAGGTGCGGCTTTCAGCAACTCCTATTTGAGCAAGGAGTGAGGTTTGGAGGTTGTGGCGGCATGTTTCCACCAGGGTAGCCTGGGTCATACCGCTTGGACACCGGAGTGCCACGTTCCGAAATCTTTCCACGAAAGATTTGACGGACTCTCCCTTTCGCTGTCTCGTAGCTAACAGGGTGGGCATTGTGACCTCGGAGTCATCTTCGAAGAAGCGTGTTAAGAACAGCTTCTCCAAGTCGCCCCAGTTCTTGATAGAACCTTCCGGGAGTTTCATGAACCACTCAAAGGCCAACCCTTTCAGGGTGCCGATGAATAGTCACGCCAGGATGGCGTCATTATCTACTACATTCCCGGTTTGGGATTTGAAGTAGTAGATGTGCTGATTAGGGGACCCCTTCCCATCGAAGGCTTGGAGGGTTGGAGCCTTGAACTTAGGAGGGTACGGGACTAGATCCCACTCAGCTGGATAGGGCCGGACCACTCCAACTTCTTGGAGGTCTTTGCGACTGGCAAGGGCATTGAGGCGTTGCTCCAGTTGACTCATTCTTTTAGTATGAGCCTTTTTTGGGTCGTGCGACGAAGATTTGGACGAATTTGAAGTAGATCGTCGCGCCTCCTAGAAGGTTCGGAAGATGAGCTTCCTCCCTTTCTCCCTTTGCCCTTTGACCTCCTAGGAGGAGATTTCCTCCTGTCTTCCAGCAGTTGTGCAATCGCCTGCTTGAGGGAGTCAATCGACGCCTGCTGGGAAATAATCATGTCCATTTGTGCTTTCTGGACCTGCTCTATACGTCTTGCCGTCTCCTCAGGAGTGCCTGTCATGTAGGCAGAGGTCTCCTTCTCGACGGAAGAGTTCGAAGCCCCTGATTCCACTACGGCGGAGTGGGAATCATTCGCTCTAATGCCGTGGGCTAAGGCATTATAGTCAATTGGGAATGGCCCCCGTCCGGGTGCGAGTGTGTCGATACACCCCTTCCGGTTCAGAGTCAGACTCGGACTCGTCTGAGCTGACTGCAAGTTGTTTCCCCTTGGTCCTGCTTGTCATGTTCGCAGTAAGCTCCGGGTATTCAATGTCAGAGAAGACTCTCCTTCTATGGGAGCGCCTTCTTTTGGCTGACGGGGGAATCGAGGTCAGTTGTCCAGCCAAGGACTGCTGGTGCACACTCGACCCGCAACGGCACTCCGCAAGCATGGAGATAAGCCGTTGGCAGCAGCAAGATGAAGTGACCTGGTGGGCACTTCTTTTCTTTGTCAGATAATCCCTCAAATCCATGGAAGAGGGATCAAAGAGACTAGCCTCACAACGTCGAAGACGGGAGGCATCCATGTGCTGTACAGAATGGACGCAGACTTCAGGGACGCGGTTTCCGCGTCGTGACTGTGGAACGCGCGTCTGGCGTCTCTGTTGAGATGAGACGCGAGTATCGCGTTGCTGCCTGGTGCGTCCGGGCTGAGCCGCGTGAGAGAGAGTGGGCTGCAGGGCGCCTCGTCTCTGGGTGCGTGCTTCCTGCGTTTGACGAGACGCAGAAGCTTCATTCTGGCGTTTGGTAAGTTGGTCTTCAGAGGACTCAACTTGAGGAGTTGCGCGCTTGGGCCGCCAAACGCGGATTTCACGTACTGGACGTGACGCGGGCAAGGCGCGAGACTGTACGTTGCGTTCAGCTTCAGTTGGACAACCAACGGTTCCAACTTGCAGTTGACGCGCACGTCTCCTCTGTCGACGCTCAGCATTCCGGTTGCGTCGAGGAGGTGGAGAGAAACCAACAACATCCTGATGTTGAACATCAGGGAGTTTAACCACGCGGGTCTCCTGAGAGACGCTGACGCGGGTTTTCTGTGCGCCGGAGTTGGTCGCAACAGCAACTGTGCTTGGGATCGCGCGGGCCTTCTGAGAGGCGTTGACGCGTGAACTTTGCTGGGCACAGTGGGCAACAGCAGCGGCGCCCAAGAGAGCTTCAGGTCGGGCTTCGAGGCCATTCCCCGCCGAGACCCTGCGACAGACGCGGGTCTTTGGGCTCTTGGAGCCAGAAGAGAGAAACTCTTCATACTTCGCCTGGTCGAACTCCACAACAAGTGTCTCGACCATTTTCCCCCTACGGAGGAGATCATCCTGCGCCACGGCTTGTTCGTCAGTGACAAACGTGTTCCCCAGCGGAGTCGCCATCTCTTGTTGGATGCGGAAGACTGTCGATGAGCGGACTGGAGCAACTTTTTCTTGAATCAGATGAAAGGTTACAACAGGCTAATCTTCCGGTTACAAGGGAGGGAGAATATTGAATCTTGAATTCCCCCTTTGTTTAGTGCTGGGTTCTTCGTGTGGCGGTGGAGAGTGAATCTTGTTCTCCGTTGACCAGATGACCGTCAATACGGTCGAGGGATCTTCTCCTTGGCAGGTAGAAGGAGTAACTCAGCCCCGTCCACCAAAACTCTAAAAGAGAAGGTAGGCGAAGAGCAACTTGTACGCAGCAAGCTGGCTTGAAGAGTCGAGCTCTCTCTCTCTGTCGATGATCTCTCCTTTTTTCCTTCTCCAAAATCCTTTCTCTTCAATAGTGACGGAACTATTTATAGGGTTTTTAGGGGGTGATCGTGCCCCCTAAAAGTGCTCCACGATGAGGGCCAACTTCCCCGCTACATGGGCGGTGGATGGCGCCATAATCGGGGTAGTTACAACCAAGGTGGGGGCACCTTGTTGCTGAGACGCGGGCGTTGGGCCGACGCGCCTTGATGCGGAGACGCGGGCGTTGAGCCAACGCGCCTTGATACTGAGACGCGGGCGTTGAGCCAACGCGCCTTGATGCTGAGACGCGGGCGTTGAGCCAACGCGCCTTGATGCGGAGGCGCGGGCGTTGAGCCAACGCGCCTTGATCTTGAATCTCTGCGTTTTGGTGGCTTGTCTTTGTGATTTTTAGACAGCCTACAATCACACCCCCATACCTATCTTTTGCTCGTCCTCGAGCAAAACAACTAAACAAAAATTATTAGACCACTTTCGCAGGTCATGCGATTGCATTGAGCATGTGCAATAAGTCGTTAAACCTCTAAGTTTTTCCTAGAGGACGAATTTTGTCTCATGAGGGTTTTCAGTGGATTGCACCCAAAAAATCCATAAAGAAAGAGAAACAAAGAGTTAGTATTTTCGAAAAGCATTTTGAAAGAGAAAAATATTTGAAATATAATTGTAAGATTTAAGTAATCTATAAGTTATAGGAAAATCGAATTTTCATTCCTAAACTTAGCTTCTATTCAAAAATTTGTTATCAATAAAAGTAAGGAGTCAAATTGTACTTCTCATCTAGTCTATTACTTTACTCTAAGTCATATGCACCTTGTGACCGTGAAAATTTTGACTAAGTAACTCTAACTCTTATGCCTTATTTATTTATTTATATATTTTTATTTTTATTTTTTTGTGGTATTATTCCTTAGTTCTATTAGGCTTTCTAATTTGCCCATGTAACGAGCCTTTAATCGATGACTTCCAAACCAAACGGTCTTAGGGTACAGGGTGAGAAAACACCACAAAGACTTAAGGACTCAAGCAAACAAGGCCACAAAACTAAGAATTTTATATATGAACCACTTTTAGGCGTGAATACTTATGCTTTATTAGGAACAAATACCCAGCTTAATCAGAAGATTTTTTTATACATATTTTTTTATCAAACTTATCTAATCATCTTTCGCATAAATACCAAGGCTTACTTAGGCCAAAGCACCTAGCTAATCAATAATTAGATTTGTTCATCTTTCATAGATATATTTTTTTCGCTTTTTTTTTATATGGCATAAGAATCTTTATTTTTGAACCCTAAGTGTGTAAGTGTATGAAGTGTGCATATTTCATAAGGTAAAGATCAAGACTAAATTACTTTGACAAATTATCTTCCTAACCCTAAAAATCAAATAAATAATCTTATTTTGACCAAGTTTGAGAAATCCTAATTTTGATTTTCCTATTCCTTAAAATTGACTTAATTTCTTACAAAAAATATGTCAAAATATTATTTCTATTTTCAAAAAGTTTTTAAAAGTAAAGAAAATGTTAAATTTTTTATTTTTAATAAAAAGAAAAACCTAAGTTATGTTAGATCCCTCCCCCACACCTATCTCATGAATTATCCTCAATGTATGAATTAATGCATAGATGCATGAAAAAGAAGACAGGGAAGGAAAATACTACCTTAAGGTGGTGGCTCTGGTGGTGGCCTGATTGGTCCACGAAAAGCGGCCCAATCGACTTTGCATGGAGTTCGGAGGAACCCAACAGAAATCTCTCTAATATAGCCTACTAAAATGATGTATACATTAAGGATTTTTATTAAAAATTTAACCCCATCTAATTTTCAAATTTCATAATTAATTTCGGAGTCAATTTTGTCAACCGCCTTGTCCCAAAATGGAGTTTGAAAAGATGGAATGATTGACTTGGACTTTGGAAGTATGAGAATTAATACCGACTCAGAAAAATGACTTAAGTCAAGTAAAAGTTCAGGAGTCGAGATTGATTCAGGAAGTGGGTCCAAATCAAGAAGTTGAAACTCAAGTCCACATTCATTTTCCCACAATAGAATGTGACTTAATATTGGTGATTCAAGTTCAAGAAGGACAGGCGTGAGAATCAAAATTGACTCTAAAATATTACTCAAGTCGGGTAACAAAATAGGAGTCAATATTGATTCTAGAATTTGAACTGGATTACAAAATTGAGAATCTAGGTCACATTTCTCATTGAGTTCAATTTCATAAAAATGAGAACTTTCCAATTTGTCAATGGGACTTTCAAAATTATAAAATTGATCAAGTTCAATATGATGATCATCAAAGATGGGAGATTCAATTTCATTATGAATTGGCACAGGATCCAACGTTGACTCGAAAAAAAGATTGAAATTAGGTGAAGATACCGGAGTCATAATTGAATCAGGAAGTAGAAGTGAATCACTAAGTTGAGGTTCATGATCATATTCATTCTCAAGTTCAATTTCAGGAAAGGGATAACTTGCCAAACTGTCAATGTCACTTTCAATATTTAGAGTTTGAGTAAGTTCAAATGATTGTGCTGAAATGGAACCTTGTTTTCTAAAATAACATGACTCTTTGGCTCTAACAGAATGGTTAGCGATATTAGAACTGGTCAAACGGTGAGAACGTAGAGTTTGAACCATCATATCTATATCATGATTATGAGCATTTTGAGCCTGAGTCATGGCTTCAAGTGTCTTTTCATAGTTGATTGGTTCATCATTTTGTTGTGATTGGTCTTGAAAAGATGAAGTGTTGTTTTGAAATGGTGGTGAAATTGTGAGTCCATCAAATTTTGTGATTGTTGTTTGGACTCTCGCATACTTATTTCAAAAATTGATGGTTTTCTATTTTGGACTGGTGGAACTGAGTATGAATCTTGAAAATATTGTGGCAAGGTGGATAAAGAGGACAAGTTGGTTGAAAATTGGACTCGGAGGAGGTGAATTCCCATTGACTCTGTGAAGAGTTGAAATTACTCTGGAAACTATGGTTATAAGATTGGGGGCATGAGTTATATTGATTCAGATAAGACCAATCCGTCACACTATGTTGGTTAAAGTTATGATATACCGGGTTGGTAATATCCGAAAAAGAGGTTGGTGTATAATATGGATTACCATTAAAATTGGAAAAATTATTGTTATAAGCCATATCACACAATAAAACACAAACAAAGAAAAACAAACAAATAAAAAAAATTCTAAACTAAGTTAGGGTAGACCTTTGACCTAGACGACTCCTAACTGGTTAGACTGTCCATGGGAGGTATAATGCAGACTTTGACCACAAGCTAATCAGGCAGGTCAGGGCAAGATTGGTGGGAGGTATCCGCGCAAAAGCGACGGGCCTAATTAAGCCAAACCACCAGCCTTCGAGGTTTCACCCCTCAATCCCTTTTCTTAGACACTGATTGGCAAGATTCAAATTCTAACACCTTCCCTGATTGAGTTGGAACCTGCACACGAAATACAGAATTTCAGAACTAAGAATGAAAAGTGCAAGTTACTCAATTCTACCGCAATAGCAAGTGGCTATGCGGGTCGTGATCCACAAGGAGGGACTAGCGATAGAAGCTTTTTAGTACATTCTCTTTTATGTTATAAAGAATGGTTAAAGTTCTTCTGTTAGTTCTTAAAAAGAAAATGAAGAAGAGTTAAAGTCAAATTAGAAAGAAGATGGTAGATTAAGAAGATGGAAAAAGGAAAAATAGATTATATACGAAGAAATGGAAAAGAGTGATAAAGATGGAGTGGGTGTTGTTGGTGTTCTAAACTAAAGATAAAAGAAAAGAAAAAAAACTAAAAAAAATACTTACTTCTTTTGGCCAAACACCTACCTTGGATCTTTTGCAATGATGTTACCTTGAAGTGAGGCGATCAACGTATAGCCCATAAGAGTTGATTCTCGTTTCCTCCACATTATATCATCAAGACGTTGCAAGTATGAAGTGATACCGAATGAAACTCAAAATCCATCGTCATGAGCTATCGGTGGCACTCGCAAAGGCAAGGCTCTTTCGATGCTTTTAGACTCACTTGGAGAGAAATTGTACCAAAAGAAGAAAAGTAGGGAAGAAGAAGAAGAACATAAAAACAAAGTACATACAAAAGGAAGCTACAGATTCAATTTTATAACAATAAAAGAAAAGAAGGAAATCTTGCACCGGTGTCACTCTCAATACAAGCTTCGTTCTCGTTCTCCTATGAAACTCTGATCTCCTCTGATTTACATAAATTAAAACTAAAAATTACATGAAAAGAAAAACAAAAACAAAAACCTACACTAAAAAATGGAAAAATGGACTAAATCCTATCTTTGCATAGTCGTCCCATTTTCAGTAAAATCATGCCCTTATAGGCAAAAACCCAGAGGAGGGAGGAGTGAGAAGATAAGGGGAGCAAACACTCCCCTTATCTCGACTAAAGAGCCGCGGATCCGCGGCTCTGGCCGCGGATCCGCCGCCTGGCTGTGGCCAGGTGACCACAGCCGGGGGGGGTACAACTCCAGGTTTTGAGATTTACCTTTATCTGGTTCTGGATTTCTCGTTGCAGCTTCTGATTTTGACGAAACGATCTTTGATTTGTTGGCTTCAACCGCTTGATTGGGGAGAATTCATTTCAACCGATTTTCAACCTCTCTGATATGCCAAGATTTACCCTGATTCCCTGATTTCGAATTTATTCTGAATGAAATCACAATTTGGTGGGATTTTTGGGCTCATTTCTCTTCACTCTCCTTTAGCAATGGGCCTATCAATAAATTAAACAATAATTAGGAACAAGCAGAGTTTATTTAATAATAAGTATGAGAATATGATAATAAATGTGTAATTTTAGTGACCAATCACACCCTATACCTATCTTTTGCTCGTCCTCGAGCAAAACAACTAAACTATACTAAAAATTATTAGACCACTTCATAGGTCACTCGATTGCACTGAGCATGTGCAACAAGCCGTTAAACCTCTAGGTTTCCCTAGAGGACGAGTTTTGTCTCGTGAGGGTTTTCAGTGGATTACACCCACAAAATCCATAAAGAAAGAGAAACAAAGAGTTAGTATTTTCGAAAAGCATTTGAAAGAGAAAAATATTTGAAATATAATTGTAAGATTTAAGTAATCTATAAGTTATAGGAAAACTGAATTTTTCATTCCTAACCTTAGTCTCTATTCAAAAATTTGTTATCAATCAAAGTAAGGAGTCAAATTGTACTCTCATCTAGTCTATTACTTTACCCTGAGTCATATGCACCTTGTGACCGTGAAAATTTTGACTAAGGGTTCTTTAACTCTAACTCTTATGCCTTATTTATTTATATATATATATTTGGTGGTATTATTCCTTAGTTCTATTAGGCTTTCTAATTTGCCCATGTAACGAGCCTTTCGATGACTCCCAAACCTAACGGTCTTAGGGCACCGGGTGAGAAAACACCCAAAGGACTTAAGGACTCGAGCAAATAAGGCCACAAAACTAAGGATTTTATTATATGAACTCCTTTCAGGCGTGAATACTTATGCTTTATTAGGCACAAATATCCAGCTTAATCAGAGAATTTATATATATATATATATATATTCTCAAACTTATCTAATCATCTTTCGCATAAATACAAAGGCTTACTTAGGCCAAAGCACCTAGCTAATCAATAATTAGATTTGTTCATCTTTCATAGATATATTTTTTTCTTTTTCTTTTTTTTATAAGGCATAAGAATCTTCGTTTTTTTTGAACCCTAAGTCATTAAGGTAAAGATCAAGACTAAATTACTTTGACAAATTATCTTCTAAACTCTAAAAATCAAACAAATAATCTTATTTTGACCAAGTTTAAGAAAAACTAATTTTGATTTTCCTATTCCTTAAAATTGACTTAATTTCTTACAAAAAATATGCCAAAATATTGTTTCTATTTTCAAAAAGTTTTTAAAAGTAAAGAAAATGTTAATTTTTTTTAATAAAATGAAAAACCTAAGTTATGTTAGAACCGTCCCCCACAGCTATCTCATGCATTGTCCTCAATGTATGAATTACTGCATAGATGCATGAAAAAGAAGACAGGGAAGAAAAATACTACCTTATGGTGGTGGTTCCGGTGGTGGTCTGATTGGTCCACGAAACGCGGCCCAATCGACTTTGTAAGGAGTTCAGAGGAACTCACTAAATATCTCTCTAATATAACCCATTAAAATGATGCATCCATGAAGGATTTTAATTAAAAATTTAACCCCATCTAATTTTCAAATTCCATAATTAATTTCGGAGTCAAATTTGTCAACTGCCTTGTCCCAAAATGGAGTGTGAAAGGATGAAATGAGTGACTTAGACTCAGGAAGTACTGGAACTAATACCGACTCAGGAAAGTGACTTAAGTCAAGTAAAGGTTCAGTAGTCGAGATTGGTTCAGGAAGTGGGTCCAAATCAAGAAGTTAAAACTCAAGTCCACATTCATTTTCCCACAATGGAATGTGACTTAAAATTGGTGATTCAAGTTCAAGAATGACAGGTGTGGGAATCAAAACTGACTCTAAAATATTACTCAAATCGGGTAACAAAACAGGAGTCAATATTGATTTTAGAATTTGAACTAGATCACAAATTGGAGAATCTAGGTCACATTTCTCATTGAGTTCAATTTCATAAAAATAAGAACTTGCCAATTTGTCAATAGGACTTTCAAAAGTATGAAATTGGTCAAGTTCAATAAAACGATCATCAAAGATGGGCAATTCAATTTCATTATGAATTGGCACATGATCCAATGTTGACTCAGGAAAAAGATTGAAATCAGGTGAAGACATTGGAGTCATAATTGAATCAGGAAGTAGAAGACATTGGAGTCATAATTGAATCAGGAAGTAGAAGAATCAGGAGTCATAATTCAATTTCATCCTGTGCCAATTCATAATTTCATTATGAATTGGCACAGGATCCAATGTTAACTCAGGAAAAAGATTGGAATCAGGTGAAGACATTGGAGTCATAATTGAATCAGGAAGTAGAATTGAATCACTAGGTTGAGGTTCATGATCATATTCATTCTCAAGTTCAATTTCAGGAAAGGGATAACTTGCCAAACTATCAATGTCATTTTCAAAATTTGGAGTTTGGGCAAGTTCAAATGATTGTTCTGAAATGGAACCTTGTTTTCCAAAACAAAATGACTCTTCGGCTCTAGCAGAATGGTTAGCGACATCAGAATTGGCCAAACGGTGAGAACGTAGAATTTGGACCATCATATCTATGTCATGATTACGAGCGTTTTGAGCCTGAGTCATGGCTTCAAGCATCTTTTCATAGTTGATTGGTTCATCGTTTTGTTGAAAAGATGAAGTGTTGTCTTGGAATGGTGGTGAAATTTGAGTCCATTAGATTTTGTGATTTTTGTTTGGACTCACGCATACTCATTTCCAAAATTGATGATTTCTATTTTAGACTGGTGGAACTGAGTATGAATCTTGGAAATATTGTGGACAAGGTGGATAAGGAGGGCAAGTTGGTTGAAAATTAGACTCAGGGGAGGTGAATCCCCACTGACTCTGTGAAGAGTTTGAAATTATTCTAGAAATTATGGTTATAAGATTGGGGACATGGGTTATATTGATTCGGATAAGACCAATCCGGCACACTAGGTTGGTTAAAGTTATGATATGCCGGGTTAGTAATATCCGAAAAAGAGGTTGGTATGTAATATGGATTACCATTAAAATTGGAAGAATTATTGTTATAAGCCATATCACACAATAAAACACAAACAAAGAAAAAAAACAACCAAATAAGCAAACAAAAAAGAAAAAATTATTGGCCCAAAGGCCTATCACTCTAGTTTTGATGATGATCAACTCATGTAGTTATAGTACTAATGATCTTGTGTTTAATTAGTTTCAGATTTATGATCAAGATCTTAGTAGGTGTGTAGCTTTAACAAATGATTTAAAGAAAAGTTTTGGAGCTAGCACGGTTTGATTCAAGAGCTTGTGCATCAAGACCACATCAAGTACTCAAGAGGAGTCTAGCTCTTTGGATCAAGTTTGGACCAAGTCAAGAAGATGAGAAGACTTCAAGTGAAGCCCTTCAAGATCAAGACTTGTGTCTAGATTTGTTTTTATAAGATTTATTTTTAGATAAAATGTAAAGGATAGAATAGTTGGTGGATTGCTCAAGTTATCATATACACACACACTCTTGATTTAGATGAGTTTTCATAAAAGAATTTCTATTTTGAAAAATACAAAAGAGTTTTCATTTGGAAAAATACCGGTTTGATTTTTGGTATTCAAAGTTTACATATCTTTAACCAAAATCATGTTTAGTGCTTATTGTAAAAAAACATAGATATTTCACCATATATGTGTAGTGGATCATATCCATACACCCTATGCTTTCAAAGTGTTTAAAATATCTTGTTTTATATTTGAAGAAGTTTTGGAAAAATTCAATCTGAAAAATACAGTTTTTTGTTTTAGCAAAAATTTATAAGTTACAAAAATAGTTCAAATTGTTTGTAACATGTCTCGATTTTACTCAAACATGTTTGATTATCAAAGTATAATATTGAAACTATTTTTGTAGATTTTTCATGATTTTATTGGATTTTATCAAAGCCAAAATGCCAAGTTTTCTTTACTCAAAAATCCCTGACCTAGCTTCTACCGGTCGACCGGACCGGTCGACCGAAGTCGGTCGACCAAGTCGGTCGACCGACGTGCACAGACGTGCACGCCAGTTCTGGCTGGAGGGCCGATTGACCGACCCCGGTCGACCGCAGAGAGCTTCTGCTCTCTGGAAAGCCCCGGTCGACCGGGCCGGTCGACTGGCAGAGAACTTTGTTCTCTGTTCCAGGCAGCGGTCGACCGGGCCGGACGACCGACACCCCAACAGTCATAAATCTGACCGTTGGCGATCGACGGGCGGTCAACCGACAGGCCAACCTGGCTCCCAACGGCTAGTTTTTCTAGCTCTATAAATTGGGGCTTTTGGGGGCTGTTTCATACAAGATTTTAAGAAGAGTTTTGGGCTAGTTTTGCATACCCATTTCAGTGGCTATATCCACATATTTTAGAGCTATATTTTCAAATCAAAAGAGTGTTTATCAAGAGTGTTTTAAAAGTGATTTTTGAGTTTTCCTCCACCATTTCCATCCTTGTTTTCTCACACAACACTTGAGCTATCCATTGCTATATCTACCTATAGGAGTGTTATTGTGAGAGTGTTTATTGGTAATCAAAGTGTTTAGATCACTAAGAGATCTTTCTTTTACTTTGAGGAGGCGGACTTGCGGGTTCGCGGTATTTCGAGTTCGTGTGTGAACTCGGTGTTTGAGGTGCGACCTTGGTGAGCTTGTGGGCTTGCGGTGTGTACGAGACTAGAGAGTCCAAGGAGTTCAAGTGTTAACTCGCCTTGTAGGTGTTGCGGCACTGAGTGATCCGGTGGGATCGATTTTAGTGGAAATCCTTCAAAGTGTTGAAGGCGGGGACGTATAGCAAGTGTGCTCGAACCTCGAAACAAATCTCCCGTGTTTGCGATTGCTCACTCTCTAACTCTTACTCTTGTTTATATCTTGCATGCTTATATTGCTTTCTGAAATCACCTAGAGGGGGGTGAATAGGTGATAATGCTAATCAATGCACAAAATTAAAATGATATGATGCAACGATCATCTGAAACAAGATTAGAAGCTGAATATCCCGTGAAAGGGCTCTGAACTCCTTCCTCGTGATTCCTCTAGATAAGAGTTTGAGGTGCGCAATGCAATATTGTTGTATGAGTATTGATCGACAATATAGCAATGAATATAAAGCAAGTAAATAAAGCAAATAAACCAATCGCAAACACTGAGATTTGTTTCGAGGTTCGAGCACGCAGCTCTACGTCCCCGCCTTCACCCAAAAGGATTTCCAACCACTATAACTTTTTCAAAGAATTACAACTACAAGGGAGTACCCAACTCCTCAACACACTCCTTTAGTCCAGAGGTAGTGGAGCCACAAGTACAAGAATATCTTGGTGATAAAAACCACAAACCCTCTTTTGAAAAACTTTTTCCCTTACAAAAACCCTAGAGAATAATATGTAGGATTGAAGCTCAAGTTTTGTAAGTGAAAAAGAAAATGAAATTGAAGAGAGTTTTGAACCAAAAACTTCAGTAAAAAGAGAGAATTTAGAGCATAAAAACTCAGAGCAAAAACTTCTTTTGAAAGCCTTTAAACTTGATTTCTTTTGCAAAGGATTGTTGTAATTATCTCAACCCTAATCATCCCTATTTATAGGATAAAGGTAGGGATTAAAGAGTAAACTGTTATAATGAATTATTAGGAAAGATTAGACCCAAATCCAGCCCCCAAATCGTTTAGAGAGAAAAAACACGTTTTAAAACGTGTTTAAAAAACTAGCCGTTTAGGCTGAAATCAAGCTCACGGTCGACCGGCCGGTCGACCGGTTTTTCAAAAAAATAACCGTTGCCAGCCACGGTCGACCGCCCGGTCGACCGTAACAAACAGAAACATGGGTGCTTTCAGTTGGCCGAAGGTCGGTCGATCGATATGGGGTCCAGTCGACCGCCCGGTCAACCGAGAGACGTGCACACATGCACGCACCCAAACAGTCAGAAGCCCTGTCGACCGCCCGGTTGACCGTCCTGACCTGAAACAAGGCCGGTCGACCGCAACAGGCCAAAACAGACTCTTTTTGAGGAAATGGTTTTGAAGATCTTTAAAGTTTTTCAAATTAACTTTGATCAAAACTTTGTACACTATATTAAATAGAGTTTATAAGTATTAAAATATGTTTATAAAACTATTTTATATAAAAGAGAAATATCTTTTTAAAATCATGTGCAAAAACTTGTGTGTGGGAAATATTGAGCTTCAACACTACACACTATCCTTTAACAAACTAAAAATAATAAAATCTGAAAAAGAAAAACCCTGAGCCGAGTTACACCAAGCTAAAGCCTTCTCTTCTATGAAAATGTCCTCTTGCGCCATTTGCCTTTTAGCATCAAAATTCCTTGCAATAGCTTAGAAAGGCCATCATGACTAGTACAAACCTAAAACTCATTCTAAACAACTTATTAGTAACAAAATAGCTTCTATGTGTTTTGTTATCATCAAAACTTAAAACAAATAGAGAGTGTAACCTTTTGGGCCAACAATCTCCCCCTTTTGATGATGACAAAACATATAGGCTATAACACAAGATATAATAAAAGAGAGGTAAAAACTCCCTCTCAAATTATGCTATATTACACAAGTATAAAACAATCTATTATGAGAAAAATTTTTGAAATAAGAAAATTTTTAAAACAAGAAACAAGTCATGTCATGAAAAAACAAACCATACCCTAAATCAAAACATCATATTTCTCCCCTTTTTGTCATACATTAAAAAGGTATAAATTTGCAAGAAAACTTTCTTATTCAACAATACAAACATTAAGTTCACCACATATAAAAGAAAATCTATTATAATCAAGTGGTTTAGTGAAAATATCGGCAAGTTGCAAATCGAAAGAAACATAATCAATCTCAATATCACCTTTCTCAAAATGATCTCTAAGAAAGTGATATCTAATCTCAATGTGTTGGTCTTACTATGTTGATTTACATTCTTATTCATATGAATAGTACAAGTATTATCACAAAATATTTTTATATAGTCATAATGCAAATCATAATCAAGGAGAGTATGTTTCATCCAAAGGACTTGTGCACAACAAGCCCCCGCCGCAACATACTCCGCCTCGGTGGTTGAGAGGGCTACCGAATTTTGTTTCTTAGAAGACCATGAAACAAGACAATTACTAAGAAATTGACATGTTCTACTAGTACTCTTTCTATCCACTCTACAACCCGCATAGTCGGCGTCCGAAAAACTCGTCATTGAGAAATCTCTGGTTTTCGGATACCAAAGACCCATTCCAATAGTGCCTTTAATATAACAAATAATGCGTTTTACCGCAATTAAATGAGATTCTTTGGGACACGATTGGAATCTAGCACAAAGACACACACTAAACATAATATCTGGTCTACTAGCCGTTAAATACAACAAACTACCAATCATGCTTCTATATAATTTTATATCAACACACTTACCTTGGTCATCCTTATCAAGCTTGGTGGTGGTGGCCATGGGAGTGTTGCAAATTTTTAAGTCTTCAAGCCCAAATTTCTTGATGAGTTTCTTGGAGTACTTGGCTTGACATATGAATATCCCATCGCGCATTTGCTTGATTTGGAGTCCAAGAAAATAATTCAATTCACCCATTAATGACATCTCAAATTCACGTTGCATGCATTGTTCAAACTCCTTGGAAAGTAACTCATTAGTAGAATCAAAAATTATATCATCAACATATATTTGAACTATAAGAATGTCATTATCAACATGTTTAGTAAATAATGTGGTGTCTACTTGCCTTTAACAAAATTATTTAAAAGAAGAAAACTAGAAAGCCTTTCATACCAAGCTCTTGGAGCTTGTTTAAACCATACACTGCTTTATCAAGTTTGAAAACAAAATTTGGATGGACATGATCTACAAAACCGGGAGGTTGTTCAACATAAACTTCCTCATTAATGAAACCATTTAAAAATGCACTTTTTACATCTATTTGAAAAAGTTTAAAATTTTTAAAAGATGCATAAGCTAGTGTGATTGTATGGCTTCAAGCCGTGCTACGAGTGCAAAGGTCTCCTCAAAGTCGATTCCTTCAACTTGAGTGTAACCTTGGGCCACTAACCTAGCCTTATTCCTAATAACATTTCCTGACTCATCCAACTTGTTCCTAAAAATCCACTTAGTAACAATTATTGGTCTATCGTGGGGTCTAGGAATAAGATGCTAAACTTGGTTGCGCTCAAATTGATTGAGCTCTTCTTGCATAGCTAGCAACCAATATGAGTCACCCTCGGCTTCGAGGATGTTTTTGGGTTCAATATGAGATAAGAATGCAAAATTACCACACAATTCATGGAGTTTGGAGCGAGTGGTTACCCCCTTTGATACATCACTTATGATGAGATCTTTGGGATGATTTGTAGCGTATCTCCAATCTTTAGGAAGTGGCTGAGAGTTTTCCACTTCATCCTTTTGAACTTCACTAATGGGTTCTTGCTTTTCTTCTTGGATGGGTGAGTCCTTAAAGGATATTTTCTCCATGTCCTAACCTAATGAGTCAATCTCTACAACATTCTCAACAATAGCATTAGTTTCTTCAAATTTAACATGCATAGTTTCTTCAATAGTATGAGATGATTTATTGAATACTCTATATGCTTTGCTAGTACTAGAATAGCCAACAAAAATTGCTTCATAAGTCTTCGCATCAAATTTACCCAAATTATCTTTAGTATTCAAAACAAAACACTTGCATCCAAAAACTTTAAAGTATGAAACATTTAGTTTTCTTAAATGATAAATTTCAAAAGAGGTTTTGAAAGTACTTTTACACAAATAAATAGGGTTTGATATGTAGCATGCGGTGTTTACGGCCTCGGCCCATAAATATTGAGGGAGCCCATATTCACTTATCAAAGTTTTCCAAGGATCTGTATCGGATTGGATCATCTCTTCATCTCCGTCTTCCAGGTGGCCTGTTGAAACCATATTCACTGAAAGTTCTCTGAAGATGTTGCCGACACTAACATCTGATTCTCACGATGCCGTGCCTGAAGAGTAATCATGGCATAATGACTCTCCAAAGCCAGAAGCTGATGGGATCGGAGTTGACACATAGCCCAACCCCCTGCGAGTCTGATGATAATAATCAGGGGATTTCCCTTTTGGCACAAAAGATCGGAGTAGGGTTCTCCTCCCTTTGTCGAAATTCAGCCCTGGACCATTTGTCAGATCATATCCCAGGCTTTCCATCATTCTGAGTGCATTTGGCTCATAATGACCGAACTGAGGGGGTTCGTTCTCGCTTTCTGATTCTCATGGGACATCGGTTTGGATTTAATTCGTCCGAAAAGAATTGGTTTTTGGCCTTTCCGTCTTACTGGAACCATGAATATTGATTCTTGCGCATTACCGACATCTTGGTACGTTTTGAAGGACGATTTCATTGGTACATGCAATGATGTCAAAGCATCCATTGCCGACCAGAGGTCATCATCCACTTCGGTACTAGTGTCTGACGGCACTGAATCAGAAGCAAATACAGAGAAATACGCCAAATCTAATTCTTCATTAATATACCATCCACCTACATCATCGGTGGTGTTATCAACATCGAGCTTATTAATGCTCGTTATAAGTGGATCTAGCTCCCACATGCACTCTTCTTTTTCCGACTCGGTGTCGGCTTCATTGCCAGAGTCTGGCTCCTCTGGTTGCGGGATTTTATCTGTTTCCACAGAGTCCTGATACAGGAGAGAATCTGTGAAATAATTCTCGACTCCCTTGAACGGATGCCTTTCGGCAATCAACGTTCGAACCTTTCCACTCCCGTCGATGTATTTCATGACCTGTGGAAAGTAGAGGGAATGATTGAATTACGATGAATCCATGGTCGTCCCAGCAGCAGATTGTAGGAAGTGTCGGCATCGATTACGTAGCATGTCACCTCCGACCTTAAATCCCCAATCTGGCATTTGAGCTTGATCTTCCCCATTGGACGGGTACCATTGGCATTGAACCCATAAATGGTAGTCTGGGTAGCGCTCAAACGGTGGGTAGGAATCCCTAGATGCTGCATGACCCGACGAGGCATAATGCTCAACGCAGACCCGGGATCCACCTGAATGCAACTTACTTAAGATGATCCAATATACCCTGTGAAGTACAGGAGCCGATCGTGTTTCCCTTTGACCTGCATATCATCTGCTGTGAAGGTGATGCAGGGAGCATTTTGGGAGGCATGGAGGCAATCTTCTACATCTTCCTCCTGTGGCTGAATTGGCACCTGGGTCATGAACACCTCAGCATTAGCTAGGGCCTCTTGCAAAGCTTCTCTGGTTGACTTCGATAGCCTGAGGAGCTCATAAAGAGTAATTCAGGCCGGGATATTGGCCAGTTGAGCCAGGACATCAAAGCAGTAAGGTGCTGTGGATCCTTCCGCGATGTCTTTCGAGAGAACTTTGGAAAACTGAAGCTCTTTTTGTCTATCTACGGGCTGCTTTGTGGAGGACTTGGCTGATTCCATAGCGGGTTTTGGAGGAGTAGCCACCATTTCGTCATACTTTTTCAAATATGAATGACCCGAACGGGTTTCCGCCACAAGTTGGTTGGGTTCTGTGGCCAGAGCTAACGTTTCCTCTTCTGAATCAGTCAGCGAGGGAACATCAGTCTCCGCTTCTCGAGAAGAGGCACATACCACGTTACAGGATGTGGCTTTAGCTTTGCCTTTGAACTTCCTGCTGGTTACAGTGGTCCATTGATGGCTGTCCACAAGGTCGGGATGAACCCACATGACTTCTCCCCGAGATGTGGAAACAGGTACCAGGCCCTTCTCTTGCTATTGGTGAGGGTATGTGTTGACCATTCTCAGCTCTCCTCTTAGGACAGGGACTACTCCAGAGGGTGTTGGAGGTTGTCTTCCAAACTGAAAAAATAACGTCATATTGGCCGTCACCTTCTTCTGCTCTGGACGGAATTTTAATACCTCCGCGTCAATCAGAGCCTGAAGGATGTCCTTGAAGATGTAACAGCTCTTGTTAGGGTGTCCCAGCATCCTGTGATACAAGCAGTAGTTGGGATTATCGGTTTTACCGACTTCTTCAGGGCGCCTAGCTTCAGGAAGCTTCAGCCTGTTGCTCTTGTTGAGTAACTTGAAGAGCGAGTCGACATGTTCGTCCTTGAAGGAATACTGCTTGCTGGCGCGTGGTTGGCTTGAAGAGCCACTTCCCTTGACCGGTTGAGGTTTGACGGGGGACTTGGTCTCTGTCGCCAAGTTATCCTTCCTTTTTGTTTGGAGAGATGTGTCTGGCGCGCGCCTTGTTGACCTTTCAGGTCTGGGTTTGTTTTCTTCTGCCCTAACTCGGGCAACAATTTCTTCAGCCTATTCACCTTGTTGGATCAACTGCTTCCAGGTGCGGCTTTCGGCAACTCCTATTTGGGCGAGGAGTGAAGTTTGTAGATTGTGGCAGCATGTTTCTACCAGGGTGACCTGGGTCATACCGTTTGGACATCGGAGTGCTACATTCCAAAATCTTTCTACGAATGACTTAACGGACTCTCCCTTTCGTTGCTTGGTGGCCAAAAGAGTTGGCATGGTGACCTCTGAGTCATCTTCAAAGAAGCGCGTTAGGAAGAGCTTCTCCAAATCGCCCCAGTTCTTAATGGAGCCTTCCGGGAGCTTCATGAACCATTCAAAGGCAAGCCCTTTCAGGGTGCCGATGAACAAACGTGCCAAGATGGCATCGTTATCTACCACATTCCCTGTTTGAGACTTAAAGTAGTAGATATGTTGGTTCGGTGAACCTTTCCCATCAAAAGCTTGGAGGGTCAGAACCTTGAACTTGGGAGGGTATGGGACGAGGTCCCATTCTGTCAGATATGGTCGGACCACCCCTGCTTCTTGCAGGCCTTTCCGGTTAGTAAAGGCCTCAAGATGTTGCTCCAATTGATTCATTCTCTTAGAATGAACCCTTCTCTGGTCTCGGTCGTCCTTTCCTTGTGACGAGGATTTAGATGAACCAGAAGTAGGCTGCTCTTTCTCCTCTATACGTACAGAAGATAAGCCTTCTCCCTCTTTTCGTTTGCCTTTAGACTTTTTAGAGGAGGCTTTGTCGGTTGACTTCCTCTTGTCTTCAAGCAACTGTGTGAGCATCTGCTTGAGGGAGTCGATAGATTCTTGCTGAGCACGAATCATCTCGAATTGTTCCCTCTGGACCTGGGCTTGCTGCTCCAAGCGCCTGGCAGTCTCCTCAGGAGTGCTGGTCATGTATATAAAGGCCTCTTTCTCTATAGAAGAGTTTGAAGCCTGTGACTCTGCAATAGCGGAATGCGAGTCATTCATCTCAATGCCCCGGGCTAGAGCATTGTAGTCAATCGGGGGATTGCCCCAGTCCGAGTGCGAGTGTGTCAATACACTCCTTCCAGTTCAGTGTCAGACTCATCAGAGCTGACCGCAGGTTGCTTTCCCCTACTCCTGCTCGTCATGTTGGCAGTGAGCTCAGGATATTCAGCATCAGAGAAAATCCTCCTCCTGTGGGAACGATTCCTTTTAGCTGATCGGGGAGTCAGGGTCAGCTGTCTAACTAGAGACTGCTGGTTTGCATCTGAACTGCAATGGCATTCAGAGAGCATAGTGATAAGCCGTTCGCAGCAACATGATGAAGTGATTCGATTAGCATTTCTCTTCCTTGTCAAATAATCCTTTAGATCCGTGGGAGGGGGATCAAAGAGACTAGCCTCGCAATGTTGAGAGTGGGAGATATCCTTGCTTTGCATAGCTGAGCTGCAAGGTTCTGGGACGCAGTTCGTGGCCTCGAAATGCGAGTCTGGCGTCTCTGCTGATAAGAGACGCAGCTTTCGCACTGCTGATTATCGCGTCTGAACAGAGACGCTTGAGGAATGCAGGGCTGCTGGGCCCTGCGCCTAGAGGCGCGTACCTCTTGTGCTTGACAAGTGCGCGAGCTTCACATTGGCGTTTGGGGAGTGGGGCTTTAGAAGAACCAGACTGGTGAACCTGACGCTTGGGCTGCCAAACGCGGACTTCACATGTCGGATGAGGTATAGAGGAGACGCTGGTCTGGACCTCGCGTCCTACTTCCGTTGGGCAATCGGTCGTTCCAACTTGTAGTTGACGCGCACACCTTCTCTGGCGCCGTTCAGCGTTCCGGTTCCATCGTGGGGGTGGAATGGAACTGCGGACGACCTGGTGCTGAGGAAGAGGATGGACTAGTTGAACACCAGAAAAGTTGACCACGCGGGTCTCCTGAGAGACGTTGGCGCGGGTGTTACGCCTGGCGCGATTGACCACAACATTCTTTGGAGCTGCCGCGTCTGAGAGAATCTCAGGGCGGGCTTTGCGGCATTTCCCCGCAGAGACCCTGCGGTAGGTACGGGCCTTTGGGATCTTAGAGCCGGAGGAAAGGAACTCTTCATACTTTGCTTGGTCGAATTCCACGACAAGTGATTCAACCCTTTTCCCCATGTAAATGACGTCACCTTGCGCCACCACTTGCTCGTCAGTGGAGAAGGTAGTCCCCAGCGGAGTCGCCATCTCTTGTTTGGTGGGTAAAAAATTCGCATAAAATTTCCTTGAATCAATTGAAAAATTACAACGGATTTATACTCCGATTACAAGAGAGGGAGGATATTGAGTCTTGAATACTCCCTTTGTTTAATGCTGGGTTCTTCAGGTGGCGGTGGAAAGTAAGTCTTATTTTCTGTTGACCGGGTGAACGTCAGGAACTTTTGGGGATCTTCTATTCGGTTGGCGGATGGAGTAACACAGCTCTGTCGACCAGAAATCTCAAAGAGATTATAGGCAAAGATTAACTTGTACGTAGCAAGTTACTTGAAGAGTTGAACTCTCTTTCCTTCTCTGTGGAAATTCTTAAGTCAAGATCTAATTGACCGACCCTTTCTCCATAGCAATGGGGCTATTTATAGAGGTTTCAGGGGGTGAACGTGCCCCTAAAAATGCTCCATAATGGGGGTTAACTTTCCCGTTATGTGGGTAGTGATTGACCCCATAACAAGGGCAGTTATAACTGAGACGCGGGTTTCGACCCTCGCGCCTTGGTGCGGCAGTGCTGCTGAGACGCGGGTTTCGACCCTCGCGCCTTGGTGCGGCAGTGCTGCTGAGACGCGGGTTTCGACCCTCGCGCCTTGGTGCTGCTTAGATGGCTATGATTAACCCTGCATCTGGAGTTTGGAACTCTGCTTTTGAGGACTTGTCTTCAATGATTTTTTAGACAGCCTACAAACCAAAAGAGGAAAAGTAGAAAGAAGTAGAAGAAAACAAAAGTAAAGACAAATATAAAAAAATTATCTTTTATTGCTTGCAGAAACGATGGAAGAAAGGAGGAGGTACATCGGTGTCACTCTCAACATAAGCCTCTCTCTCTTACTTACATGAATCTCAGTCTAAACTGTATTTAAAAGAAAGAAAAATTACATAAAAAGAAAATAAAAACCTACACTAAAAAGAATGAAAACGTGGACTAAATTTTATCTCTGCATGGTCGTCCTTGTACGCTCTGAAAATCTCAGTATTTATACGCAAAACCCAACCTATGAGAGCGTATGAAGATAGGGAGAGCAAACGCTCCCCCTAACTCCGTAAGAAAGTCGTGGATCCGCAGCTTATGTCGCGTTTCCGTGGCCTTGCTATGGCCAGGTGGCCATAGCTGAGAGGTGGAACAACTTGCTTTCGGGATATGACTTTATCTTCAGCTGGATTTTCAGTTTTATCTCCGGAATTGTGACGAAACAGCCTTTGATCTTTGGCTTCAACCGATTGATTTGTAGGGATTTGTTCTAACTAGTTTTCAACTGATCTAAACTGACCTGATCTATCCTAATTTACTGAGTTCGAATTAATTCTGATTTAATTCAGAATTTGATGGCTTTTGGGATCATTTCTCTTCACTCCCCTTTAGGAATGGGCCTGCAAATAAATTAAACAATAATTAGAAAAAATAGAGTTTATTTTATAATAAGTATGAGAATATGATAATGAATGTGCAATATTAGCGACCGATCACTTTGAGTGGCTGAAAAATTACAACAAAACAATTCTGAGAAGAAGGTATGATTCTCCCCTTTGTTTAACGCTGAGTTCTCAATTTTTATTCATTCTTGAACTTAAGTAATCTATAAGTTTCAGGATTATCATTTTTATTCATTCTTGAACTTAGTCTTTATATAATAATTTGTTATCAATTTTAGGTAAGAATTAAAATTGAATTTTCGTATAGTCTCTTTTGTTACCCTAAGTCATATGCATCATTGTGAATCTTTACTAGGAATTCTTTAACTTGGACTCTCATGCCTCTTTATTATTATTTTCTCCCTTTTTTTTTAAAATATGCATAGCTCATCTAATTTTCTTTTGTGTAAGTATCAAGGCTTCTTGAGGCCCTCATACCTAACTAATTGACTATTAGATGTGTTAGTACATATATAAATAATATTTCTTGGTTTTCTTAGGCTTTCTAATCCACCCATGTAGCAAGCCTAAGGTCGGTGGCTCCCAAACCGGTTGGTTTTAGGGCACCGGGTGAGAAACACCCCACGGACTTAAGGATTCGAGTGAACTAGGCCACAAAACCAAGCTTTTAATTTATAAAATCACCGTAAGACGTGAATACTTATGCTTCTTGAGGCACATGTATCCAGCTTCATTTATATATTTATATATTTTTTTATAAGGCACAAGAGTTTTTGTCTTAGAATCCTAAATGTGGAAATGTATTAGGAATGCACATTTCATTAAGGTAAAAATCAAGACTAATTATTTATTCAATTTTTCCTCCTACACCTAAAAAATCCAACAATTTATTTTATTTTGGTAAAGTTTTTAGAAATTCTAATCATGATTTTTCTAACTCTTAAGATTAACTTAGATTTCTTTCAAAAGATAAGTCAAAATATTGTCTTCTTTTTCAACTATGTATCTAAAATTTACAAAGCTCCTCGTTCTTCAAAATAATCTTCTTCAAATAAAAACAAAAATACAAGAAATTTCGGAAATAGAAAAAGATCTACAGAAAAACCCTAACTTCAGTCGCTGGATGCCCTGGCTCTATTGCTCTGCAGGGGTATTTATAGGAGATATAGGAAGTAGAGTCCTAGTACAATTCTCCCACGAAACCACATAACCAATCTTATCTAAACGGTCGTGGAAACGCGGCTATGGCCGTGTTTTCGCGGCCACGCGCTTTCTTGCGTGGCCTCCTTTGGTCCGTTCATCTGGGCGCCTCCTTCTGGATTCTGCATTTAAACCTTCTATCTTGAGAACTCGAGATAACTTGGGAAGCAAGTTATCATAAATTTGAATTTGTAAAAGGATTTTTATCTTTAAACTTTTCTCCTTTATCTTTAGCTTTGTCTTGCAAGCAACTAGGGTGAGTAGAAGTCCATCTCATCTTATACTTTTC
Organism: Agave tequilana; assembly: GCA_038442645.1. Lineage (NCBI taxonomy): Eukaryota > Viridiplantae > Streptophyta > Magnoliopsida > Asparagales > Asparagaceae > Agave > Agave tequilana. The sequence continues at coordinate 27,600 of JAVJIF010020267.1, read as the reverse complement.
CTCCTCTTCTAGCAATTAGGAGTTCTATTTTATCCTTCCTTTTTCTCCCTTAGATTTTAAATAAATAATTTAAAATCCAAGTTTAGATTAGGTTAGATAATGTAGAAACTTCTAAATTACTACAATTTTTGCATATGGGCTTTTGGGCTTTTGGGCTTCATTCAGGCTTTATTTCTTACTATTTTAATTACTCAAGGTCTGCACCCATTAAACAATAAAACATTAGTAGTAGTGCATAATAAAATAATAAATAGGGAAATATGATGGTAAATGTGATGATAAATATGCACTTTTTACTACCTATCAGTTGACATAATTTTTAGATCCTACAATTGGTATCAAGCCCTGCATACCCTGTCAACACCCTACAAGGATGACAACGGAGTTTCCTTCATCATAATTCTGAGGACATTCTACACAACGTCCACCACTATTTGATGGATCCAACTACAACTATTGAAAGTGTAAAATGACGATCTACTTGCAATCGCTCAACTATGAACTATGAAACATAGTAGAAGCAACGTACACCAAGCCGACCACAAATTACAATACATGGGTAAAGAACAAAAGAAGTCTGCAAACCTTGATGCCAAAGCAATGAACGCGCTTTTCTGTGCCTTGAACAAAGAAGAATTCAATCGCGTGTCAACGGCCAAATCTGCAAATCAAATATGACAAACTCTACAGGTAACACATGAAGGCACAAATAAGGCTAAAGAATCTAAAATTTTTATTCTTATCCACAGGTTTGAACTCTTCAAAATGAAGGAGAATGAAACCATCTTAGAAATGGTTACAAGATTCACCGACATTACAAATTCCTTAGTAGCCCTTGGAAAGGAGTACACTCAAGTCAAAAAAGTGAGAGAAGTCTTTCGTGCACTCACACCAGATTGGGAGAAGAAGACTACTGCAATTGAAGAAGCAAATGATCTCTCAAGTATATCATTAGAAAACCTTATTAGTAATTTAATGGCATATGAAGTACAACTCGAAGATAGAAAGAAGGATGAACAATAACTTCAATCCAAGAAGAAAGTACTTGCCTTTCATACATCCTCAGATATGGGCAATTCAGATGACGATGAAGAGGAGATGGCAATGCTTTCAAGAAAATTCAAAAAGTTCTTGAAGCATGGTAAGTTTAATCCTATATGTTTTAATTGTAATAAAACAGGTCATATGAAGAAAGATTGCCTATTGTTCAAAAACAAAGGAAAATTCAAGAGTAAAAAGTTTAAAAAGAAGAAAGATTATCAAGCATCATGGGAGAATAGTGATTCATCTTCCTCTGATGAAGAAGAAACAATGGCTCAAGAAGAAGATGAGGTACAATATACTGAACTTTTAGATGCATTCCATGAGTTATATAATAATCTTAAAATTGAAAAGATGAAAAATAAAATTTTATCAAAGGAAAATGAAAGACTTCACAAAGAAAATGAACTTTATGTTTCTAAGTTATTTTTCTTAAATTTTCAAAAGATGAATTTGAAAAAGTTATATTATCTTTAAAAAGGGATAATGAGAATTTTTTAAAAGAGAATATTTTCCTAAACAAAGAAACTATGTCTTTAAATAAAAGAATTTCTATTTTAGGTAAAGACATGACAAGTTTCAAAGATAAATATGAAGAACTTTTGAATAAAGTGACAAAGTTTAATAAATGAAAAGAAAATTTAAATGATATATTATCATATCAAAAGGTTTCATATAATCATTTTGGACATGCATTTTCAAAAGATAAGCATATTGGTCTTGGTTGTTCAAAAACTAATATTGAAAGAACTATATATGTCTACAAAAAGAATAATGATAATTCTTTTGTTAAGAAGACCATGAAGTCAAAGTAAAAATATATTTAGATTCCTAAAAATCTAAATAATATGGACAAAAATATTTATATTACATCATATGTACATGATATATGTAATTCATGCAATTATGTTTATACTAACAGATGAAAACCAAATTCAAATTGGGTTTAAATTCCTAAAGGTTAATATTTTGATCATGTTATGATTGGTGCCATTAATAATGTTTTATCTTATGGTACGATATAAAGAAAAGATAATACTTGATGATATAAGTTATTTCTAACACTTGAAAAATATATCATATGTATGCTATGATGCAGGGGGAGAACACTTATTATCTATATCTACTATAACCTATTTTATTCAGGGAAAAAACACATATTTGTGATAACCTATTTTCTGCAGGGAGAGTTTTTCTAAGGGGGAGCTTGTGCATGCACACATTGTCATCATCAAAAGGGGGAGAATGTTGGAACTTGTTTTGATAATAACAAATGTAATTTGTACTATTTTTGTGTATTTTTTAGATATTTGTTAAAAGCCTTGATCACACACAAAATAGTCCTATTAGTAGACTTGACCCTTCCTATTTAGTAGACCTGACTTTTCCTATTAGTAGACTTGACCCTTCTTATTAGTAGACTTGACCCTTCCTATAGTCGACTAACGGTATTGCTAGTCGATTTATCAAAATTATTAGTCGACTAATACATGTTATAGTCGACTTATAATTTCTACAGGTCGACTAATAGCAGCTTCCAGAGACATGCATATCTGTATCAGTCTTGATGTAGTCGACTTGCTTTCTTTATTAGTTGGCTAACCCAGTCAAATATGCCTATACTAGTCGACTAACCCCCAAACCCTAGTCGACTTATAGCAGTTTATAACTGTTGTATAGTTATTGAATTCTGGTATTTTATCCAACGTTTAATATTCATATTTGTCCTGATAACTACCCTAACTGACCATAGATTTCACCTTTAATAGGGATATTGTCCTAGGCTAAATAACCAATTCACATCAATAGTTTTCTGCCCAAAAACTCTGTTCAAAAATCTGTTTTTCAGAAAACTGTTTCCACTTTCTATTTCTTCACACAAATTTTAATTCTCTAGTGAAGAATTATGAGAGTCCACCTATAAGAGTCCTTTTTCACGATCACATACAGTTCAAAGGCTTATAGGATTGATTGTAATCACTCAAAGAGAAAGGATTGTACAAGAGAGTCTTCGGGTTGAAGAGAAGTTGTACAAAGTACTGTTGTCTTCTTGGTGTAAGAAGAATTGTACAGATTTGGCAAAGGAGATTTGTCAAGTGGTGTACAAGGTGTTGGTTTTGGGTGTACAAATCAAGGATAAGGAAAATCTCATGCGGGTTGCTTGGGGACTGGATGTAGGTCACAAGGACCGAACCAAAATAAAATCTCTTTTGTTTGTGTTTGCATTATTTTCTGAGATTTATTTCCTTTCTTGCACGTTATTTTATTTAACACTAATTATCTTTGTTCTAGTGTTGTGTTGACATAATTTTTATATTCTACAATTGGTATCAGAGCCCTGCATACCCTGTCAACACCCTACAAGGATGGCAATGGAGTTTCCTTCATCACTTCAGAGAAGGACATTCTACACAACGTCCACCACTATTTAATGCATCCAACTACAACTATTGGAAGTGTAGAATGAAGATCTACTATCAATCGCTCAACTATGAACTATGGAACATAGTAGAAGCAATGTACACCAAGCCGACCACAAATTACAGTGCATGTCTGCAAACCTTGATGCCAAAGTAATGAACGCGCTTTTCTGTGCCTTGAACAAATAAGAATTCAATCGCGTGTCAATGGCTAGATCTGCAAATCAAATATGGCAAACTCTACAGGTAACACATGAAGCACAAATAAGGTTAAAGAATCTAAAATTTCTATTATTGTCGACAGGTTTGAACTCTTCAAAATGAAGGAGAATGAAACCATCTCAGAAATTGTTACAAGATTCACCGACATTATAAATTCCTCAGTAGCCCTTGAAAAGGAGTACACTCAAGTCGAAAAAGTGAGAAAGGTCCTTCGTGCACTCACATTAGATTGGGAGAAGAAGAATACTGCAATTGAAGAAGCAAATGATCTCTCAACTATGTCATTAGGAACCTTATTAGTAATTTAATGGTATATGAAGTACAACTCGAAGATAAAAAGAAGGATGAATAACAACTTCAATCCAAGAAGAAAATATTTGCCTTCTATACATCCTCAGATATGGACAATTCAGATGACGATGAGGAGGAGATGGCAATGCTTTCTAGAAAATTCATAAAGTTCTTGAAGTAAGGTAAGTTTACTCCTATATGTTTTAATTGTAATAAAACAGGTCATATGAAGAAAGATTGCCCATTGCTCAAAAACAAAGAAAAATTCAAGAGTAAAAAGTTCAAAAAGAAGAAAGATTATCAAGCACCATGGGAGAATAGTGATTTCTCTTCTTCTGATGAAGAAGAAACAACTGAACATGACAACGTATGTTTTATGTCTCAAGAAGAAGATGAGGTACAATATACTGAACTCTTAGATGCATTCCATGAGTTATATAATGATCTTAAAAATGAAAAGATGAAAAATAAAGTTTTATAAAATTAAAGACTTTAAAAGAAAATGAATTTTATGTTTCTAAGTTGTCTTTCTTAAATTCTCAAAAAGATGATTTTGAAAAGTTGTATTATCTTTAAAAAAAGATAATGAGAATTTTTTAAAAGAGAATATTTTCCTAAAAAAAGAAAACTATGTCTTTAAATGAAAGAATTTCTGTTTTAGATAAGGACATGACAAGTTTCAAAGATAAATATGAAGAACTTTTGAATAAAGTGATAAAGTTTAATAAAGGAAAAAATTTAAATGATATATCATCATATCAAAAGGTTTCATATAATCATTTTGGACTTGGATTTTCAAAAGATAAGCATATTGGTCTTAGTTGTTCAAAAAATAATGTTGAAAGAACTATACATGTCTACAAAAAGAATAATGATAATTCTCTTGTTAAGAAAACCATGAAATCAAAGTATAAATATATTTGGATTCCTAAAAATCTAAATAACATGGACAAAAATGCTTATATTATATCATATGTACATGATATATGTAATTCATGCAATTATGTTTATACTAACAGATGGAAATCAAATTCAAATTGGGTTTGGATTCCTAAAGGTTAATATTTTGATCATGTACAAAGTAGAAGTAACGTACACCAAGCTGACCACAAATTACAGTGCAAGGAGTGAAAAACAAAAAAGTCTACAAACCTTAATGCCAAAGCGATTAAAGCGTTTTTCTGTGCCTTGAACAAAGAAGAATTCAATCGCGTGTCAATGGCCAGATCAGAAAATCAAATATGGCAAACTCTACAGGTAATACATGAAGGTACAAATAAGATTAAAGAATCTAAAATTTCTATTCTTATCCACAGGTTTGAACTCTTCAAAATGAAGGAGAATGAAACCATCTCAGAAATGGTTATAAGATTCGCTGACATTACAAATTCCTTAGTAGCCCTTGGAAAGGAGTACACTCAAGTACAAAGATTGGTGTTGGTGTTTTTCTTGCTTCAAGTGCTCTTATTTCAAAATCAATTTCTGCAAGTTTTCAACTCTTAAATTGATTCATTTCAACTGAATTTCTCTTTTCAAAACTTCTTGAGCTTTAACACACATCAAATAATATAGGAAGTTATAGAAAGGATTGTTTGTGATCTTTGTCGTCAACAAGAGCTTGTAAACCTCATTGGTTTTATGCTACCTCTTGTGTAGAAGATTGAGAGTTAGAGTTATGTATACTCTGGTCTTATGTAGACCTTATAGTCCCTTTGTGGAGGTTCTTTGTGAAAAGATTTTTAGTGGATAGTGAAAATTTTCATGTGGTGAAGGCGGGGACATAGAGCTTGGTGCTCGAACCTCGAAACAAATCTTTTTGTGTTGTGATTGCATTCTCTCTTGCTCTCACTTTATTTTAATTGTTTGCACTTATATTTTTTTTTACTTTTATTTCACTTGCTATTCATATCTAATACATTAAACTTGTTGGTTTTTCACTCTCTAAATCAAGAAAGTAATTGAGCACCTCAACTCATTATCTAGACGAATATAGAGGAGAAATTCTAGAGCTCTTCATAGGGAATCCAACTTCACTTCTTGATTTGAGTTGACCGTTTGCATTATTTATTTTATTAATTGCAGTTTTTCGCATTATTGAGCATTAGATTAGCATTACACCTGTTAACCCCCCTGTGTACTTTCATAGGCAAGTGATAAAAATATTTAGAAGGGTCAATTAGGGTATTAGGAGGGTAATTAAACCCAAAAAGAGCAAAAATACTCATTGGAAAAAAGTTACAAAATTTAGAAACTTAAAAACTAGTCATTAATGTAGCTGTTGTAAGAACTAGCTGCCTATAAATAAAAATAGCCATTACTTGTCGATCGACCGCTCAGTCGTCCGATCTCAACAGAGAATTGGGTGCTCCAAAACTTTAAAGTCGGTCGACTGCCCAGTCGAGTGCTTGGTTTGATGGTAGACTGGTCGGTCGCCCGACAAACATGCACATGCGCAAGTGCACAGACTGCCAGTTGTGTATTTTTAATGCAGAGGTCCGGTCTACTAGTCGGTCGACCGACCCAACCAAAAAATCATTTTAAAAAAAGTTTTTGTTATAAAATTCATTTTTAAATATTTTGAACTAGTTTTGAATTGTGATTTGGTAACACATAGGCTATGAGATGCGTATTTGAAACAAAACATAAAAATTTGAAAAATATAGGAGATGTATCAAAAACCAATCCTTATAAAATGCCAAAGCTGAAAAATAGGTATGGAAACTTGTATTTTGTGTGTGACTTCTTGAGCATCAATTTTGCATTCTACATTTAAACAATCTATTTTCTTACATTGATTCTATAAGTTTTCAAGCAATTTTTAAGTGGACTTCTTCAAAAATCAATCTTGATCATCAAAACTTGAATTTCGTTCTTGAGTGATCTTGAGACTTGAATATCTTCCTTTTAAGGAAGAGTAAAACAAAATATACTTTGAACCTGAAAGACTTAAACATTTTAACTTGATTAATACCGAATAACTTTATGTGGTCTGTAATTATTACAATAAAACCAAAAAGTGTACCATTGAGCCAACAGATCAAGCAAGATCCTATCATGACACTCATCTTAGTTAAATGAACAGTCTTGGTAAATCATGTCGGAGTTATATTGTTCAACATCTTGATCCAACAATGGAATGTGACTCTATGAAATGCCTGATTTGCGCTCACAAATGAAAGGTATTAGAATTAATACGGACTCAAGAAGTTGATATAAATCAAGTCGAGGTTCAAGAGAAAGATTTGGTTCAAGAGTTTGTTCCAAATCAAAGAGTTGAGTTTCACATTCATTTCTCATCAATGGAATGTGACTATCCAAAATTGGTGGTTCATGATCAAGATTTATAGGTACGAGAATCAATGTTGCTTGGGAGTATGATCCAAATCGGGTAAGGATACAGGAGTCAACATTGATTCAAAATTTGAGACTGAATCACAAAGTTGGGGATTAAGGTCACATTATGTTCAAGTTCAATTTTATTAAAGTGAAAACTTATCAATTTGTCAAAGGTTTGATATTGATAATATTCAAATAGTGTGATGTAATTGAATCATGCTTTAAAGCTTTTAAGACACCATGATCCTTGAGTCTTATCAATATGGCTGGAGAAATCAGGAACGATCAAAAATTTGTTAGGTAGAGTTTCCTTATTCCTATCAATAATATTTTTCAAGTCAATCTTCTTCTTGTTATAGTGGGACTTGAAAAAAAGAGTATGAATCTTGGAATTAATTTTGGGACTCAAGCATGGCTTTTATGCTCTTAGTCAATTCAGATTTTTTTTTCTATGAGTTGATCTTGAGAAGTAGCATATGAAGCTTAATGATGAAAATGTAGTTGACAATATGACTGGGGGAAGGTGTATCCTCACTGATTCGATGAAAAGTGGAGATGATTATTTCAATTTTGGTCATAATTCTGAGATTGGATATTATATTGAGTATGATAATACCATTCCAGCATATTTGGTTGGTTCATATTATTTATAGCCGGGTTGAAGATATCCGAGTCAAAAGAGGTGGGGGTGAAAAATAGATTCATATTAGCAAAGAAAGAATTCGGGTTAACCATTTCACAAATAATAAAAAAAACAAACAAAAAAAAGAAAAATCAAGCTTACGTTAGGGTAAACCTTAGACCTAGACGACTCCTAACTGGTTTGTAGACTGTCCAAAAATTATCAAGGACAAGTTATCAGACACGAACCTCACTTCAGCGAAGGTCACGTTTTGAATTGAAACGCGGACCTCGCATCTCAAGAAGCGTGGAGACTTCAAACGCATGCCTGAGTGAGCCCACATTCGACGCGAGTTTAAGTAACTCCGTATCCCATCTACACTACTAGAAAGCCTATCAGATTGCATCGAAAATTTTGAATATTGACATCTTGCGTCAAAAATTTACATGTCACGTCGAAAAGTTATATCGAAACTATCTGACGCGAATTACCTTGACGCAAAGATTGCGTCAAATTTTCAATGCAAATTTATTTTTGCTTTGAATTTTTGACGTAATTTTTTTTATTTTTTGTATTTAAATATTGCATCAAATATTGGACGCTATTTTCATTTTAATTTTTATAAAAAATTTAATATTGCGTCCAATATATTTTTCAACGCAGATATACAGTTTCAATAACTGCTCACAATCTGAAAATTTTTGGTATAAAAATATGACAAGTTGCCATAAATTGCATCAAAAATAAATAATCGACACAATTATAGGTCAAAATTTGCGTCAAAAAGTAAAATTTTCTATGCAATTTGTGGCAACAGGTCATCTGCATAAACTGTGAAAAAAATTGGTATAAAAATACCATCAGTTTCAATAGATTGTGTTGAATATGTTTTTTGACGCAATTCTTGCTTCGAATAATCATATTCGACGTAACGTTTGACCTGTAATTGTGTCAAATTATAATTTCAACACAATTTTTATTAATTTTTTTAAAAAACTACAGCATCAATTTAACATCCACAATACATATCTTCAAATATGAACCAATAAACAATTTCAAACCAATACACATCACATTGTATCACATATATTGCACTGTATCACGTATATCACACCGTATTACATATATCGCACCATATCACATATGTATCAAAGTATCTCACATCACTGTGCATATATCACATATATCAAATTATATCACAACTTAAAAATTCATCAAACAGTATAAAATATAAAGCATAAATGCAAAGTGCACATGTCAAAGTATTTTTACATAAGTCAACTCAATACAAGGAATATCACCTAAGACTCGTTGTTCTGTCTGTCACTAGCATTGTCGCTCCTGCTAGGTTGCCCGGTGCTTTATTGACTCACCGCAAACTGGGTCATGAACAGCTGCATCTCTCTCTGAGCAACCTCAAGTCTGGCAATCCACTGCCAGTCGGCCTCAAACTGCTGCCTCATGGCCTACTGCTCAAGCTGGATGGTGCAGGGATCCCTCCTACTGAGCCTGATGTCTCTGGGAACATTTACGTGCATCCCGACACTGGTGACACGTCCAAATGTCTCTGCTACCGCTCGTGTACTAGCGGTGCTCTCGTCGCTGCCATCTGCTACCGCCACATCATAATTCTTCTCGAGCTGGAGCTGAAAATTAACAATATATTATAAGTCAAACTAGATGTCTATCATTTTCAAAAAATATAAGAATATATAAACTTATTTTTAAGTACTTACACAAATAGATATGGTGGTGCGGGGCAGAGGAAGCTCACCCTCAGGAGCATCGAGTGCATCCATCTTTAGAAATTTCTTATCGTAGATCTCTTTTGCGTTCAGCTCTCTTCCGCGGGCCTCTCTCTATTAAAAATGCAAGAAATTTATAAAATAAATGGAAGGTAAAACGCAAATATGGTATAAAAGCAAATGAATATAAGTTTATACTTACAAATTTGCCCTTCCACACAGAAAGTGTGTCTCTACCCATCCAATGGGGTAAGTCATTTTCAATGCGAGAGGCCGTACATTTTTCGCTCTTTGACTACAAATTAAAAAAAAACAAGTGCGTGAACCAAATGGATAATAATATATAAAGAATTCAAAACTTTTTAATTTTGCCAATCCGCTTCCGTCGTCCTGACTGTTCTTTTCATATATTGACAGATTCATCTAGGTCTCACTATCGACTCTATGTGGCTGCAATGTAGTAGCATCACCTATAGATCCCTGGCAGCGATCAAAAGTACGACGAAGGGAACGATTTTTGTTATCGTTCCACTTCTTCCTGACATTGTCATTGAACCACTTGCGGAACTTTCTTAGAATATCTCTCGTGTCATTCCAAGCCGGCAGTGACAAATCACCCTGTATTAACACAATGTCAGTTAGATTAAAATATATAAAGCATAGATATAAATATAAAATCTCAATAAAGCATAACACAACTTATAACCAACTCATGATATAATGCTTTAACTCTCCCTGAGTTCTTATGGCCAGGCCAAGTTATGGCCAGAGAGAACTCGTCACAATGGCAGACATGACAGCTAATGTGATCTAAGAGTGCGTCGTAGTGAGGGCCAACGGGCAACCATCACCGTGAATCTGGATCGGGCCAACCGGCTAGGTTTTCCTCTTGGATTGGCTGGAGGATGATGCTGCCATTTAGAAAACCTGTGTTTTGCAATTATAAACTCAGATATAAAGTTAAGCAGTAGAGCAATAGATATATATAAGTCAACACAGAAAATAAAGTACACAACACATAAAGTTAAGCAGTCAGACAATACATGCATCTAGCTCATCTCTAGAAATAAAGTACATATATGTAACTAAATCATCTCCAGACATAAAGTAAGAGCAGTCGTATATTAATATTGTGTTACATTGAAAAATTCAGTATATAATTAAACTTAAATTGGAAGAAATCAGAATACATTGTGAATTATTACTCTTCCATAGGGTCAACACAGTCAGTGGAAGTAGACGCCACATTAGGATCGCTTCGGGATGGGCATTGTTGACACTTTAAAAAAGACAAGATTCTTGACTGGCCTGAATAATGTCTAAACTTGTTGACATTTACAAAAGACGAGAGACAGACAAGCTGACGACCAGTCCTAAACCCATCTTCGAGGGACAAATCAACAACTTGGACTCTACTGATCCAGTGAAGTAGACAATGAGCCCAGATTGTCTTTGAACAGACCTCAGCAGGTCTAAGATGCTAGGTTAGCTCAACACTTAGTATCACATGAGCCCAAAGGGATAGCCTCGCCTGAGAGGCTAAGATCGCCCAACTTCGCCTTGGAGCCATTCAAAGCTCCATCAAGAAGCTAACTTACAACTTTGCCTGAGGTGCTCAAGTTAACTCCGCAGAGAGTTAGCTTCGCTCAAAGCCACACGCAACCGCGCAGATGGTCGGTAGATTCACCATAGATGATTATCCAGCTCCGCTGAAGAGCTTTCTTCTAACTTCGCCAGATGCTTCTTCTAACTCCGCTATGAGCTCGACGCGGTAGCACCGCTGCAGGTCTATTATGGTCAACCCTTGACAAATTAAATCTCCAGATGAGATCAAATCTATTCAGGATCAAGATCAAATCTAATCGAGATCAAATCTGAGATCAAATTTGGCAGTTGTTTGCCATAATCTCTTGACTCTCCTAAAACGAGTAAGAGGATCAGGGGAGGTGTTCCAATTATATGGAAAGAATCAAAAACAAATCAGGAGACCGACCTACCTGCTATTCCTAACTTCGCAGAAGCTGATTCTAGCCTCGCAGCAAGGCTACTTTCCAGATTTGAACAGATTTGACTCAATCTGTTTTCAGATTTTCAAGGGACAATTATACCCTTGCTCTCCTTATAAATAGCCCACTAGGGGTACAAGGGAGAGAGGACACGCAAAAAAAATGCATGCACAGAGAGAGGCAGTTAAACAGAGATCTATTCTCTAGCTTCCAAGAATTCAGAGAATTTAGAGAACTACTTCTCTAATCAGGGTGCTAATACCCTAATACCTTCCTTTCTCTCAAGGAATTTCTGGAACTAGGCGAGAAGGAATTCCTAAATGAAGGCAGTTTGAGAAGTAACGAGAAGGTTCTACCAACCTTTTGTTCTCTGATTCCCCGAACCAGGCGAGAAGGGAATCCCATCGATCGCATCGTCAAAGGGACAAAGTGGTCGCGCGCTGACCAGACTCCTATCGGTACACTTCTCCAGAATCTCAGAGGAGATCTACTTGTAATCTTTTGTGTACTTGTAATAGCTCCTCGAACCCCTTTTTTGTAAGTTTTCCCCTTTTGCAAAATCAATGGAAAACAAGATGGCGACTCCGCTGGGGATTATATTTCTTCACTGTTGAGAATCAAGTGTCACAATGCGACGAACAGACCTTCGGGTCTATCTCTGAATTCAAGGAAGCCGGTGCGGCCAGAGCCCCTCTGGCTAAGTCTTCAAAGCAAGTCTCCGCAGAGACAGATAAGGCTCTTTGTGAGCCTACTGCAGTCCTCTGGCGCAACAAGGAAACAGGCCCGCAGTGCAAGCCTATCACTTTCGAGAACCTGGTCGTTCACTTCAACCAAGGAAAATTTGAAGAAGACCTCTCTGGGGATGGTGTAATGCTTCGTGCACGAAATCATAGAAAGGTCTCCATGGCCAAGGCCTCAGAACAGAAACCAGAAGCAGAATTCTACCGACACCCCTCAGCCTCGCGTGTGGCTAGTCAGGTTCCCTGCGAACCTAGGTCTCCTTTGTCAAAGCAGATGTGGAGGCCAAAGCAGAAGGCTCTGTATAAAGCCTCAGGCGTAACTACGCCACAAATGCGTCTCTCTTGCGAAGAAAAAGGCAAGATGCCTGCCTGCTCCAACGAGGCAGCTGGCCGCGAAGTCACAACGGCGACCATACCTTCGCCCAATTCAAGAGCAGTAACGCCTCGCGCCAGCCTCGTTCTCATGAGTGAAGCTACTGTACCTCAGGGTACGCATGATGTTCATAGCCGCGAAGCTGGAACCAAAGCACCACAGCGTGCTTCATTCCCCAGTTCTTCAAGTACTAAGCTCGCTCCTCGCAGCAAAGCTAAGGGATTGTCCCTAAGTGCTGATGCGGTGCTTATGCAGCTTCAGCGCCCAAAGGCGTTTCCAAGCTTTTAGCCACGAATTTAGAGCCAAAGCACTATCTAAGGCTAATCATGTTCGCAGCAACATAGCGAATAAAGCACCACAGCGTGCTTCGCTCCCCAGTCCATCAAGCGCTAAGCTCGCGCTTTGTAGCGGAGCTGAGGGATTGTCCCTAAGTGTTGACAACGGTGCTTATGCAGCTTCAACACCCAAGGACATTCCCAGGTTCTTAGCCGTGAAGCTAGAGCTAAAGCACTATTTAGTGCTAATCCCCTCTGCGGTGATAAAAGGAGCAGGACATCGTCCTATGCGCAATCCAACAGAGCCTCTGCGCTTGATTGTTTAGGCCCAGCTGGGTCTGACTTACGGGAATTCTTGACACGACAAGTAAACGGAAGTCAGAACCTTTCCAAACTTCTTCATCCTATTTTCAACAAGTGGGATATCAGTTGGTGACAGTCTACTCGGTCCATTGTCGGCTAGGACCAATCCCCGCCACTCCTCCAAGCCGACGATCAGTTTTTGATCGACTGTCAGTGCAAGCTCCGGTGAAACATTGTAAAAGGAGCATATCACGAGATTTACCCTCTGCATCCGTTAACATGACTGGAAGAGGACGAGAGCTACACAGGGGTAGACGAGCATCCCACGACACTCCCTACGGCTCCCAGATCCAGATTATAGCCCAGGCTTGGGCGAAGTCTTGGTACATGAAGAAGATGTCTTCCGCAATACCAGATCCAGGGTTGCAATACCCTACAGTTATGAACAGCCATCTTCCTCAATTGCAGTAACCTCACCAGAACCAAGGAGAGGATCAGTCCAATGATCTGATGAAGAGGATGAAGACAGTGGGTATGCCTCTTCGGCGACCATCAGCTCAATGCGAACAGACAGAGTATCAGTAAACATGGTTGATAATGGTAATGATGACCTTCGTCGGCGTTTGGAAGCTCAGGAGCAAACTTTCAAGACCCAGCAAGAAGCTTTGGACAACATCCAACACATGCTCGCTCAACTCCTCAATAACCGGAATAATAATGACACCGGGAGTAACCATGATGAGGAAGAACATCTTAGTAATGAACAGCCAAGGATGGAGAAGTCGAAGGAGGGTTCTTCTTTGGACGCTGAAGTCCTTAAAGGCATCCAAGCTCAAATCGCATCCCTAGCTCAGAGGGATGAATTAAAGAAAGTAGGGGCAGTCCGTCCTTACCCGCTGGAGTGGGATTCAGTGCCATACCCACCAAAGTTCAAACACCAACGTTACATACGTATGATGGCAAGAGCTCACCAAACCAGCACATCTACTATTTCTGGTCTCAGACCGGTAATGTTATAGACAACGATGATGCTATCATGGCTAGGCTGTTCATTGGCACCTTAAAGGGGGTAGCATTTGACTGGTTCCGAAGTCTCCCTCCGGGTTCCGTCAATTCCTGGATCGACCTGGAAACCTGATTCCTTTCTCGTTTCTATGAGGACGATACCAAGGTAACAATGGACAAGCTCCTCTCCACCGTACAGAAGAAGGGAGAATCTGTCCGTGACTACATTGAGCGATTCAAAAACTTGTCTTTGATGTGCCCAGCAGGGATGCCATTACTTATGCTCTTACAGACATGCAGGCACAACTTCTAAGACTAAGTAGAGGTTCGCATGGGGACTGTCAAAGCCCATACCTGGAAAGAACTGGTTGAGCAAGCCGAGATAGCCGAAAAGTCGACTAAAAAGTTCGAACCATCCACCCCTAAAGGCAAATGGGGTATGAATAATATAGGACGTAGCGACATGGCGCAGTCTTCTCAAGCCAAAGGGAAGGAGACTATGTCCGTAGAATTGTCAGGGGATGTGCAGTCGAAGGCCAAGAAGGGCGGCTTCAATAATCAGGAGTCCAAGTTTCCTCCGAAATAATACTCCTTCAAAGACGATCAGGTGGCCACAATATTCCATTTACTCCACAAAGGGAATAAATTGAAGCTGCCGGATGCTCGACATCCCAATGAAATAGGACGCATGAACGATCCCAAATACTGTCTCTTCCACAAGATGATTCACCATCCTACCGATAAGTGCTTTGTCCTCAAGGACAGAATTCAAGCTTTGATCAACGCCGAAGTCCTGACACTAAAGTCGGAACAAAAGAAAGTCACTACAAATATAGTGACCCTCGAGTTTGGCAAAACCTCAAAAGTTACAGTTCCTGATGGGACTTATCCATTCCCTGCGCCGCGGCTGGAAGTCACACATTCTGCAGTTAAAACTCAAGATAATAAAGGTCTTGTTCCTTAACACTGGAGACAAGGGAAATTATGTGGATACACCCAGACCTTGTCCAAGACGAACAATGGGATTCAAAGAAGTCCAAGTCGAAGGGCAAATCTTGCAATGTCATCTCCATCTTTCCAGACGATGACAATCTTACATCAGCTTCTCTCAGCGATTCTGAAGGGGAAAAGCACGCTTGCACAATGCAAGCTGATGTACCTCACCCGACGGGTACTCGATCTGGAAAATCATACTTAAAACAATATGAGAAAGCTACTGACGAGACACAACAGCAAATGACGTCAGTACAAGTACCAGCATCTACTTCGGCTCCAACCAAGGGAAAGGAGAAGCCTAAGGAAGTCCGGTTCGACTATGTCCTAAAGAAGCCTTCAGGCCCAAGGCTAAACACGTCCTTTCATTTTGACATATTGGCCCAGCTGGCTAATATCCCCGCTCGTATTACCATACACGAGCTCCTTCATCTCTCAAAAGAGACAAGAGAAGCACTTAGAGATGCGCTGGCTGATTCAGAATCATTCCTGACGTATATGCCAGAAATCCCTAAAGATGACGCTCAGTCTTCTTGCCCTGAATGCCATCATGTACAGTCAAAGATACCCGCTATTACCTTCACAGCGGAAGATATGCTTCTCAAGATAACAAGCATGATCGACCTCTGTACTACACCGGATACATCGGTTCAATATGCATTGAAAGGGTACAGGTTGATCCGGGGTCTGCACTCAGCATCATCCCCAAAAGGCTCCTCTACTTCCTCAGTATACCACTATATAGGTTGTCTGCAACCACTACAATAATATACGATTTTAATGCCGGGAGTAGTTATCCACTTAGGAAAATTCGACTCCGTTGCCGAATCGGGAGCCTGAAGTCAGAGTGACGTGCGCTGATACGTCATACAACTTGCTACTAGGATGACCGTGGATCCACGCCAACTGGATCGTTCCCTCCACTCTACACCAGCGCTTCAAATATGTTGAAGACGATGCAACAATACAAACTATCTTCGCTGAGAAGCAACCATTCAAAGGGGTGGAAAATTACTTCACTGACGCTCTCCTGTATCAAGAGACTGGTGAAACATCGAAAGAATCATTGCCGGATGATGATGATAGTGGCAATGAGGCGGACTCAGAATTTGAAGCAGACATGACAGCTATTTTGATTGGTGAACCGATTATGGCATGTCTTAATAATCCCTGATGTAACGCTCCTTCTGAAGATGAGGGCGAATGGGTAATTAATGATAATATTTCCTTTGATTATTCTGTGAGTGTTGGGTTGTTTGAATCCATTACGGATAGCTCTCTGCACACCCCTTTACATAACCAAGCGCGTCCAGTACACCTATGGAATCTGTAAAAAGGGCCATTTTAGTGATCCCTCCATCCAAAGAAGGTCAGTCACCGATAATTTTCAGTAGAGCCCAACCACGAGGGTCCACAGCCACATATTCAAGTTCAGACTCAGACACCCCACAATTTTTCCATTACGCGCGATCAGCACGCCATATGATGAAGAAAATGGGGTACAACCTAAAGCGTGGAGAGGGCCTGAATTTCGAAAAAGGAAGGCATAGTTTGCTGCGTAACTTTGTGCCAAAAGGGAAACCTGCAAGTTACTATGATAACACACGCAGGGAGTTGGGATACGTTACACCCACACCACCAGCAACGGTTCAATTTAAAGATGGCGAACCGATTCCATCACATTCCGCCTCTTCCTCTGAGTGGGACTCAGATGTCAGTGTGGGAATCATGTTCGAGAATCTCATGGTTAATATGACTTCAAGCAATCAATTGGAGCCAGCGGAAGCTACTAATGAGGAACCATGGGTTCAACAACTAGATCTCCAATGGGAAAAGAGATTCGAACTGCGCGAACCACCTACTGAAGACAAGGTGATGCAGGTCAACTTGGGTAATCAAGATCACCCTAAACCCATCTTTATAAGTGAGAGCTTATCACTTATGGAAAAATAAGAATTAATAATACTCGTAAAGGAGTATATAGACGTCTTCGCAGGAACTACAAAGACATGCCTGGACTTGATCCACAAGTAGCCATGCATCGTCTAAATATCAAACCTGACGCCAAGCCAGTCAAGCAGCAACAATGTCAGTTTCGCTCAAACATTATGGAGGCTATTGAAGCCGAAGTTCATAAGCTCATTGCATGTGGCTTCATATGGGAAAAATAACATCCAGATTGGGTTGCTAATATCGTACCCGTCCTCAAGAAGAACGGGAAAATTTGGATCTGCATCGACTACCGTGATCTCAGTACAGCTTGTCCTAAGGACGAATTCTCACTGCCCATCGCCGATGTTATGATTGACAATACCTGTGGATTTGAAAGAATGTCTTTCATGGACGGCTTTTCAGGGTACAACCAGATTAAGATGTATCCCGACGACGAGAAGCATACTTCGTTCAGAACACCATTGGGGGTATACTGCTATACTGTGATGCCCTTCGGGCTAAAGAACGCCGGAGCAACCTATCAGCGGGCAATGAACACAATTTTCTGCGATCATCTCTGAAAAACAGTAGAATCTATGTCGACGACATTGCTGTCAAAAGCCGCAATAAGAATGACCATCTGTGTGACTTGAAAACCATGTTCGACATAATGCGGGCTCATCAGCTGAAGATGAATCCGACAAAATCCTTCTTGGGAGTTTCGAGTGGCAAATTCCTTAGGTTTATCGTTACATCAAAAGGAATTCATCTTGACCCAGACAAAGTCAAAGCCATTTAGAGCATGCAGCCACTGCGGAATCTCAAAGAGCTTAGAGGCTTGCAAGGCAGACTATCTTATATCAGAAGATTCATCGCAAATCTCTCAGGCCGCTGTCAATCGTTCACCCGACTCATGAAAAAGGGTGCTTCCTTTGTATGGGATCAAGCTTGTCAAGAAGCTTATGAGGATATCAAGAAATATCTTATAAACCTCCAGCCTTAGTGGCTCCCACATCAGGGAAACCATTCTTACTCTATGTGAAAGCTATAGACCATTCTCTTGGTGCCCTGCTTACTCAAAAAGATGACAATGGTCACGAACAGGCCATTTATTATCTGAGCAGGACTCTGATAGGGGCGGAATCTCGCTATAATCCTATTGAGAAGGAGTGCTTATCTCTTGTCTTTGCCATTCAGAAGACATGACATTATTTGGTCGGCGAAACCATACATGTCATTTCCAAAGTGAATCATTTGCGTCTTCTCATGATGAAGCCAGGATCATTGAATTCAAGATTAGCTAAATGGGCGCTTCTTTTGTCTTAATACGACATGATCTTTATCCCTCAAAAGACGGTTAAAGGCCAGGCCCTTACAGAGTTCTTGGCTGCTCATCCAGTTCCGGAGCACTCAAAACTTCATGAAGATATTCTAGATGAAGTCTTTGAGTCCAATGTAACCTCAGAGGATGAAGTTTGACAGATGTTCTTCGATGGAGCATCACGAATAGGCCCTAAAGGCAGGATCATTGTCGGCGTGGGGGTTGTGTTTATCTCTCCACAGAGTCATGTCCTTCCTAGAGCATTTTCTCTGACGGAATCATACTCTAACATTGTAGCAGAATATAATGCTCTACTCATTGGTCTTCAGCTCGCCCACGGAATGGGAGTACGCTACCTTGAAGCTTACAGCGATTCAAAACTGATCATCAACCAGGTTAAAGGCGAATATGAGGTCCATCACGAGGATTTGGTGCCTTATTATCACACGGTCATCGAATTGGCTAATCTGTTTGATGGCTTTTACATCGGGCACGTATCTCGATATCAGAATACTAAGGCGGATGCTCTTGCTGCATTAGCAATAACGCTAGCCCTGCCAGTTGGCACCGAGTATCACCTTACAGTGGCGACTCGACACCTTGTCTGCTCTAAACATATGTTAAGAACCAGACAGGCCTATAATATCTCGACGGATCTTGAGCCAAGAGATTGTCGATTCCCTTTCATCGACTATGCTCTACATGGTCTGCTGCCAGACAATCCTAAAGAAGCGGCATCCATCAGACGAAGGTCTCTCCATTTTTACTATGATCCAACTCTGAAGACGCTTTATCGTCGTTCATATGACGGTGTCCTCCTCCGTTGCCTTTCTAATTCAGAGGCACAGGAAGTGCTTAAAGAAGCACATGACGGCATATCCGGAGCTCATCAGCCAGGTCCAAAACTTAAAGACAGATTACATAGGCTTGGATATTATTGGCCAACCATGATAGCCGATGCCATCCAATATGCACGAAGGTGTAAAGCGTGTCAAATTCATGCAGACTTCATACATCAGCCCTCAGAGTTGCTCCATCCAACTGTTGCTTCATGGCCATTTGAAGCATGAGGAATCGATGTCATAGGGCTAATAAGCCCCTCTTCAACAAAAGGTCACCGGTTTATTCTGGTAATAACCGATTACTTTTCAAAATGGGCAGAAGCTATACCACTGGTCGAAGTTAAAACTTCCAACATGGTTAATTTCATCAAACACCATGTCATCCATCGATTTGGTATCCCTAGGCGGATCATCCATGATAACGGTCCCCAATTCATAAGCCAGGTATTCTATCGATTCTGTGATAAATACCGAATTCAGAATATAGCTTCAACTGCCTATAATCCCGCCGCTAATGGTTTGGCGGAAGCATTCAGCAAAACAATCATCAAGTTACTCAAGAAGTTCGTCTCCTCGAATAAGCGAGATTGGGACGAAAAGCTTGGTGAATGTCTTTGGGCCTACCGAATCACGGTTCGGACCCCGACAGACAATACGCCTTTTTCTCTGGTGTACGGGTGTGAAGCAGTCATACCATTGGAAATCTAGATGCCGTCATTGCGAGTCGCTTTAATGACTAAGATCACATCAGAAGACAATGATCGGTTGCGTCTTCAAGAGCTAGAAGCCCTAGATGAGAAGCGGTTACAAGCTCAGCAGCACATCGAGTTGTATCAAGCTCGAATCTCAAAAGCCTTCAACAAGAAGGTCAAACAAAGAGTCTTCCAGAAAGGAGATTTGGTTTTAGCCATCAGACGACTGATGATCAGACGCACAAAACCAAAGGCAAATTTCAGCCTAAATGGGAAGGACCGTTTGTAATAGAAACAGTCTATTCAAGCGGAGCATATCGCCTTATGACTTCAGATGGTGATTTACTCATGATGCCGATCAATGGTAAGTTCTTAAAGAAGTATTATCCTTGATTAAGGATCCTTCTCACGATCAAGTTAACACTACACCTCTGATCAAGACCTTCAAATCCAAGGAATGCAGAAAGAGCCCTCTCTCTTCCTCCAAACGAGATCATACAACCATAAACCGGTAGGAACCTGGCCATACACTGGTTGTCTCAAAAGAGAATCAAGGTTACATGCACTAACCACATGATCCAACACCTTTAACGGTTAAGGATAGAGGAAAATGTTGGCCTTTAAGCCCACATAAGTCCTCGACAACTCATCATGCTGAGGGGAGTAGCATGGCTAGCCCGACTCAAACGGTAGTTGGTAAAGGCATATCAAACCCGTTGACAGCTGAGGATTTGCTAAAAATCCTAAGGGACCTGTTCCCATTTGATTTCCTTTCCAAAATCACTTACTAATTCTCACCCATGGAATGGTAAGACCACATATAAAGATCTTTTCATCCATTTTGCTGTTAAGTTAACATTAAACCTATGACAGCGATTTTCTCGTTTCTCCCAGTGAGAACGAGAACCCTTCCATGCTATGTTTAACAGTATACCTCTGGCACCCATTTCGCTGTTAAGTTAACATTAAACCTATGACAGTGATTTTCTCGTTTCTCCCAGTGAGAACGAGACCCCTTCCATGCTATGTTTAATAGTATACCTCTGGCATCCATTTCGCTGTTAAGTTAACATTAAACCTATGACAGTGATTTCCTCGTTTCTCTCTGCGAGAACGAGACCCCTTCCATGCTATGTTTAACAGTATACCTCTGGCATCCATTTCGCTGTTAAGTTAACATCAAACCTATGACAGTGATTTCCTCGTTTCTTGTAACGCCCCGGTTCCACGGATACGGGGACGTCACTGCAACGTATATACGTAGGTCAGAATTGCCCCCACATATATACGCTAAGCATAAAAGTACAACAAGAAATCAGAGTACACACGAAGCGTGGTATTCATACATATGCCAACACAAGAAATACACATACAAAGTTATCACAGGATATTATAAAGTATTACACATTACATGTGTATTACATCATAACCAAGTCCAAAAGAGAAATATACAAGATATACACAAAAGCTCACGAGTAGGATGGAGATCCCGAGAGTCAAAAGAAGAGCCCGGCACGAAGGAAGAAGAGCTAGCCTGCCTGCTCACTAGAGGAAGCTCAATCTACAGTGGATGGCTCCACTACGATCCAAGCTTCGAAATCTGAATATGCAAATCCAAAGGGTCAAGACATATAATAGTAAACAACTATAGCCAAGTGGCTACGAGACATGAATAAGTAAGATGGAACAGTAATAGAAACATGAACCAGCGAGTAATGGAAGTATAATGAATCAAAGTCCAGAAAACATAGTAGATTACGATAGAAACATGTAGGAGGTATAACAGGAACTAGAATCATCATGTATCAAGTCTAACAAGAATACAGGAATCATAACAAGGATTATGACATAACAGGTATAGTAGGAGTCATAACATATCAGGTATCTAATGGAAACTATAACAGGAATTATAATAAGTCTTATTATTATTACTCGTCTAACCCATATATCTAGGTATGTGTCTCGGCATATACCCGGTATATATCCCAACTCACATACATCCATATATAAGGAAGTCGAGGTTGTTATTGGAAACAACGGTTGTATCAACGAACTATGTTTACAGTGGGTCCCGTACATACCCGGGACTACGGTCCAGGGTTGTTCCGTTGCATGGAAACGGAAACCAGCCGCAAGGCTTATCCAGGAGGAGGGACTTATGTATGCCCGTTAAAACTGGGGTGTAGGGAGCCAGCTCTCCCCTCGGTCCCCTGGAGTACCACAGGTCAGACCGGATATAGTGCACAATACCTAAAGCCACTGTAAACACGAACACATATCGATATCCGCAATATTTCCCCCGACCCAATACAAGTTGGTCCATTTTAGGATTTAATAGTTTCATTGTCACTTTACGGGAAAAATAGGAAATGGACATGATCAGGAATAAAGAGTACAGAAGCACTATATAGTCAGGTCACTGCATGTAAAGCAGGAAAACATGTCACTGATCATGATACAGATACAAGTCAAAGTTCCCGTAAAGATGACAATCACAAGTCAGGTATATCATGCTGGGTATAAAGTGATAGCATGATAGGGTGATGATATATAACAAGTAACCAATCATGATATGAGATGGAGAATAGTCAGGGTAAGTCAAGGTACAACATAAAGGTCTTGCCAAATAGTGGCATGCCAAGTAGTCAAGTGATAACACACTAGCGGTCAGGTGATATACATGTGTTAAAAGGAAACATTAATCTGACAGTCTGGAGTAATGACATGGCAATGATAATATAACTGAAACTCAGAGTTCAATGACCACGAAGGGTCAGCCACGCATGGTGTACGATAAAGAAGTAGGCATACACAGGCATAGTACATGTACAAGAATAAAACTACCCTAACACATGCAGTTGCAGGGCAATACATAGACATGGAATTATGAAGTGACAAGAGGTGATACACATCAAGCAATTTGTCATGAAGTACAGGTAAGAACGATATATAGTACATGTACAAAGGGTAAGATCTAATTTCAGAAAGAATAGAAATCAGCAATTTTGGCCCAAAACTAGACTAACGGTCGACTGGGTCAAAATGGCCGGTCGACCGGAAAAATGCCGTGAGCTCCAGGTTTGGTCGGTCGACTTCCGGTCGACTGCCGGTCGACCGGAGATACAACTAACGGTCGACTGCCGGTCGACCGATACAAGGCCGTGAGCTCCAGGTTTGGCCGGTCGATAGCCGGTCGACTGCCGGTCGACCGGACTATCCCAACGTGCACGCTGTGCACGTCGGTCCACTGCTGGTCGACCTCCGGTCGACCGGACTCCTGAAATAGGCTGCTGTTGGTCTAAAAATCAGATTTTTGTGTGGTTGATTTTGATAGGCTAAAAATAGGATTTTGATGACATAATTAAACATGAATTATCAACACAAGGATACAAGGAAGTTTACAAATCTTGGTGAGTAAATATACTCACATAGATCGGTTATGGGAAGCTTGAAGAGATCGTGGTCGGAAGTGATCCACGGCGATGCAATCGACGAAGGAGGAGACGATCCCAATCCAAGTAGTTGGTTGAAGATGGAGAAGACCTTGGTGATGCCCTTGGAAGTTGTAGGTTGAAGTTGAGATGAAGGAAGAACTTTGGTGAAGGCTATCTCTTTTGTGAAGTGAAGTAAAGAAAGAGATTGAAATGAAAGGGAAAAGATTAAATAGGATTTGGATTTTGAGAAGGGGTTGTAATTAATAGAAGAGAGGGGTTTTGTGTAAAATAGGGGGTGAGGTGTCCCTTGGCCAATAGGGCTTGCCAAGTGGGGGATGAGGTGTTCTCCTTGGCCAATCAAGGCTTGCCAAAGAGGTGGTGAGGTGGAGATTTTGTGTGGTGGAGATTAAAGGAAGTGTGTGGAAGGTGGTGAGGTGGAGGGTGAGGTGGAGAAGCTTAGGGATGAAGTAAAGGAACTTGTGGTGGAGGTTAAAGGAAAAAGAAAATAGGGAAAGGAAAAGGAAATGGAAAAGGGAAGAAATCTCTTGGAAAGGAAAATAAAAATAATGAAAGTGGCGGATTTCGGAATTGAGTCGTAAATGCGGAAATCTTTCGGGAAAATACCGGATACGTCCCGAAATCAAGTATCTCGGAACGACCCGAAATAAATATCAAAAATCCAAAATATTATATTAAGAATAATAGTGAAATCCGTTTTAAGAAATACTTTATAGTTTTAAAACTAAAAATCCCGGAATCAGTTACCTACCGACTCCGAAAGAATTTTCATAAAATCATAAAATCCTCATAAAAAGAATTTAGATAAGAAATAGGATTCAAGAAATAAAGTCTAAAGGACTATCTAGAAATTCCTAACTGTTTGTGAAATAAAAATACTGGAATCAGTCTTCTACCGACTCCGTGGAATATCCATAAATTCGTAAAATCTTCAGAAAAAGTATTTAAGTAATAAACATAATTCTAAGAAGAATGTCTAAAGAATCTTCTAGAAATTCTAAACAGTTTGTAAGATAAAAATTCGGGAATCGATCAGCGGCACTGGTCGACACCGATTTTGAAGAAATTCCTTTTAATTCCGGAAAATTCCAGAAAATCATATAAAATATATTATATTGGAAAATAATATTTGAAACTGAAATCGGTCAAATCAAAGACTAAATCGAATAATATACTATGATCGGGCCTTCGGTTCAGGCTAAGGCTGACTCCGAGTCCACGAATCCAAATATAAGATAAAACAATTATACAAGGAATTCATAATACAAAAATTACAGGAAACAAATCGAAAAAATACGACCGAAAATCTGAATACGCAACTAAGTACGTATTCCGGGAACGGGGTATTACATTTCTCCCAGTAAGAACGAGACCCCTTTTATGCTATGTTTAACAGTATACCTCTGGCATCCATTTCGCTGTTAAGTTAACATTAAACCTATGACAGTGATTTTCTCATTTCTTTCTGCGAGAACGAGACCCCTTTCATGCTATATTTAACAGTATACCTCTAGCATCCATTTCGCTGTAAGGTTAACATTAAGCCTATGACAGTGATCTCCTCATTTTTCTCCAACAAATTACTTTCCGAATCCCTACGAATTCTTTTTGTCACGTTAACATTAAACCTCTGACATATGGTCTTCTATGGAATTCATTTCCTAGCCCCCAGCAAGTTCCTGAGTCCCACTCAGTCTTCGGTAGACTTTCGGGTTGTCACGTTAATAATACCTCTGATAATTCCTTCAAATTCCATACAAAATTTTGAGCTTGATGCTTCTCAATCAGTTATGTCATTGCGACCTCTGAACCGCCAGATAGCCAACTCTAATCTTTCAGTCCGGCAAGGACTATTTTGAGCTTGGTGGCTTCTCAATCGGTTATGTCATTGCGACCTCTGACCGGCGAATAGCCAAGTCTCATCTTTCAGTCCGGCAAGGACTATTTCTTTGTCATTATACGACAAAAATTTCGAGCTTGGTGGCTTCTCAATCGGTTATGTCATTGCGATCTCTGAACCAGCAGATAGCCAAGTCTCATCTTTCAGTCCGGCAAGGACTATTTCTTTGTCATTATACGACAAAATTTTGAGCCTGGTGGCTTCTCAATCGGTTACGTCATTACGACCTCTGAACTGGCAGATAGCCAAGTCTCATCTTTTAGTCCAGTAAGGATTATTTTCTCAAATGGCTGCAATACAACTTAAAAGCGAGAATTCAGAAAATAAAACAAGTTGGAAACACAACAAGGGAGTCAAAACGAAACTACTTTTATTGATTCCGAAAAAGGGAGTTACATGAATGCACAGATTATAAGTTACAATGGTGCTTCATAAGACTTGATCTGTCCTTCAAGAGTGGCCAGCCTTGTCTTCCTCTCTTCAGCCCCTGATAAGCGCCTGCGACCTCAACTCAGCCTCATTAAAGTTCACCGTCTGGGCCAAGCGAGCTTCAACTTCAACCAAGGTTGCCCTCTGAGCTAGCTCGTGCCGCAAGACTTCGTCATTCCGAGCCTTAAGCTGTTCAAGCCGAGCAGTCTCTTCAAGACGCACTGGTTCAGCCTTGGATAAAAGAAGATTAGCCTTCCTAATCATTTCCTTGGCCTTTTCAATTTTGTCCTCAGCGTCAAGAAGAGCACTGCTAGAAGCGTCTATGGCGTCACCGAGCTCTACTTTCCTTGTCTCTAGGGATTTCAAATCAGAAAAAATTGCCTTAGCAGCTTCTTGAGTGGCGAGATGAGCTTCATGCATCTGAGCAACAAGATGTGCAAGTTGCTCATTAACTGAAGACTTCAAATCTGAATGGCTAAGACGGCACCATTCGTCCACATCCCCCTCAAGTCGGTCCACCAGAAGCTCCAATGCAGCGGCCTGGTCATCCCCTCCAAGTCTCGAATACTGTCAATACTCTGGGAGAGGACCACCTTTAAAGTAGAGAATGAGGTAGTCGAGCCCTTCAAGATCAAAGCAATGGATCGCTTTAAGCTCTTATAAAAGCTATTGACTAACTCAGCCACAAATTCATTCTCGGCCTCAATCACTCCTGGCAAACAAACAGCCCTGAAGACAAAGTTTCCACCGGCTTTATTGAGACTAATGTGGAAGGAATAGTAGAAGCACTGGCTGCAGCAACATGAGAGGTCATCGGTGATCTCGGAGGAGTCCTCATTGAAACCAGTACACTAGCCACGACCGAGGTAGGACTAGTGACTATTTCCGGGAGAGCTGGCTCAACCACCAGTGTTGGAGAAGTAGGACTGGTAATCACCTTCAGCTCCGCGCCTGACAAGATAGGCGGTACTGGCGAAACCAATGGCATCTCACTCATTGATATAGCTAGAAGTGAGGTTGGTTCCATGACTATCGTTCCCTCAATTTCATCTCCTCTCGCTGGTTCAGGCCGATAAGAGGGCAGGTCGTGATACAAAGCATCCAACTCAGCAGCATCCACCGCGGTCGAAGCACTTACTTCACCCCTGGTTCCCTCAGGAAGATTGGTTGGCTCTCGCGAAGTCGATGCACCCAAAAGCGGAACACCTACAGCAAGACTTTGTTTAGGCAAGGCATAATAAATAGTAGGAGTCAAAAGGTCAAAATAGTACCAAGAGATAATGTCACCTCAATCGTCTTGACGGCTGCATTAGTCCCTGCAGTCTCCATTGGAAATCTTTGGCAGAATCAACACGAATGGTCAGCCCGCCTTCACTTGTCGAACCCTCCGTGGTCCACCCAAAAGAGCTAGAAGTTACGGGACTTCCTTTTGAAGTCCCAACGCCCGAAGACCTACATCAGCCGCGTCACCTCCAGACTCTTCTGAGACGATGAAATAGCCAGCTTCATCGCCTTTCCTATAAGTGAACAAGGGATCATAATGATCCCCTTGTTCTCTGGCAGCCTCAGCTCTTGGGCTTCTCACCGCCTCAGTTCCTAAAGCATAAAGTAAACAATGAGCTATCTGAAACACATAAGAAGAATATTACAAGAACGGAGC